>JAUZNC010044581.1:0-16723 GCA_034780395.1 Vannuccia rotundouncinata | reverse complement strand
AGTCATATCAGAATTCATGAAATCATCAGACATTGATCAAGTGTTAGCGGAAGTTGGATCGAAATACGACAACATTTCATTATTTTCGGGCGCTTCTTTTAATAATTTTTTTTAAATATTTTCTCTAAAAAATGAACTGTATTATTCTGTGTTTTTATTATTAATCTTTTAAAATCTTATTTATTATTCTATTATTAATCTTTTTTGTTTAAAGAGTTATGTTGCTTATAAACAATTGTTTCCATTTTTATACAATAAAAATGTTTTAGATATATAATTTACTTTGAAATTAATATAAAAATGCTAGAATTATTATATTTTATGATTAAATTATATATATATGCAATTAATTGAACGAAAGACTTCGTTTTACAATTATCGAACTCGCTTACGCTCGTAGTCGATAATTTCAAAACTAAAGCTTTCGTGCAATAAGGCATTCTAATTATTATTGCACGCTGGAGCGTGCAATAACACGTTATTTGCATGCTTTTGAAGCAGGCAGCATACGTTAGGCATGTTTTAATATAGTATAAATAAATAAATGGTATATATAAATGTATATAGATATTTTATAGACTTTATAGTGTTTTATAGATATTAAATAGATATAGGTATGGCTTTTGAAATAAAAATCAATACTATTGTCTTTGTTTTACTATTTGTTATTATTAAGAGAATTAATACATAAAGTTTTGTCGATGACACATAAAGTAGTCCACGACATATAAACCGCTTCCTTAAAGATGAGTCCATAACATATATTTAAAAGTCCACTTGATGTACCATAGAGAAAAAAAATGTTTACATTTCACTTAAATAAATGAAAATATTTAGAAGTCAAACGTTCTATGCAAATATCGTATAATTGTTTGGAATTTTCTAAATTGTTCAATTTTTTAATTACAAAGTATCGATATGTACATTTGTTTAAATTATTCAGATTTTCAGAAGTTTTAACTTACTAAACATATCTCCTTGCCATATATGGTTGCCTTTGCTCTGGACGATATTGTTGATGAATTTTGACACTTAAAAAATATCGAGTAAAACTATGGATGTTTGGCTGAAAGAAAATGTCACATTAACCAATAATTATTATACAACAATAAACCTACCTGTACACTTAATTCATGTGGGTACAATTGTAGCTGCAAGGTTATTTGTGTATTTCGTCAATTTTCTGGAATTGTATTGAAATATCTTCTTTGAATATTTTTTTGTTTGATATTTAAGGATTCGAAGGGGTCGTCATTGAAGTTTATTTGCTAAATGTGTTGGAAAGAGGACATGTTATCCTTTCAAAATAATATTTAATTATTTAATGAAATTCGAATTGGATAAACATTATTTTGTTTTACTATTAATTTTTAATACTTCAATATTTAAATGTTTTGATATCCTATAAGATCTGGTTGGGCAAAGGTGTATTTCAACCATACCAACTTTATTGCATTTTTGATTATGAGCGAATATGGGAATATGATTTAATTTTTGGATGTGTACGGCCTCACCTGATTTGGATCTTCAATGAAAAAGAAATGATGAAAAGTTTAAGCCAAGTGAATTTAATCATATTCGATTGCTTCATGTTAGAATATTTGATGTTGATAATAAAGGTAACGTCATTAATCTGTTTAAACAATAATGAATATAATATCGTCACAATCAATGAAAGTATTCATTTCTGTGGATTCAGTTTTTCTCAAAAATTAGATGTAAACTTTTTTCTTATAATGAAATTCCTTTAATCGACTCATTATCGAATTAGGACTCAATTTTGAGTTTTTATATATTTTGGATGTTTGAAATTTAAGTCAAATAGATTGTGTTTTAGTAAAATATTCTGTCTACCGATATAATTACATAGCTGAACAACGAGATTCCTACAACAACGATCTTTTTAAAAGTGTTACAGGTGGAGATATTTCTACATGTATGATTACATTCTGTTGATTATCAAATTCTATTAAGTTTATTGCTTATATTTATTGCTTATTTATTGTTTATTGAATAATATAATCATATTGTAATACATCTCAATGATTATATTATTCTACAAAAAGGGACCGAACTAATGGTATTATTTTTAATGTATGTAGGATGGACTAACATATGCTATACATAAAATTATGAATTAGAGAATACACTTATTTAGGATTGCATAATTATGATTATATAACGCTTATGCTGTTGGCAGACATCATTTTTAATGAAATGTACATATTAACTATACTTTATATTATAGTATAATCTATAATTACATGATAATATATCAGCATATATTCGAATACTATTCAAGATAAGGGCAATTCTAAACAGAAATTATAAAGTCGGTTTTTACTCTGAAATTGTCTATATAGTTTTTTTTATGTAAAACGACTATCGTTCTGATTAGAGACATACAATAGTAAAAACAGCTTACAAAAGCATATGTATATAATTATAATTATGCCTTACCTTTTAATATACTTACTATATATATACTCTGATGTAGAATACAAGTGACACTTATTTAACATATGCACACATTGTTAATAAGAGCGATTTCCATTGGTGTCCTATTTAAAAATAATAATGACCAGAATAGAACCAGTAGAATATCATTGATTGGATTTTTTGATTAGTATTACAGAAATGACTCGTATAAAATATCCTTAAGTCACACCTTATTGACTGAATCTAAAAAAGAGGAAATAATTACAAGGTGGCAAGTCATCTTCCACTAATATCGAGGAATTCCCACCACATCCGCGTTTTTAAACTTTGTGAAATATCTATTTATGGAGAAGAATGTGCGTATTTCGTATTTTTATAACATTTAGTTTTGTATTGACTTGTAAGTTAATTTTCATTGAACGTGTTTGTGATATCGTGCTTATATCTTTAAATAAATACAACCATGTTTTATAATACTTTTATAATATGCAGCTATGACGCTCATTGCAAACGTAGAAAGTGTTTTTGTAACCAGTTATAGTAAATAGTATGCAGTATACAGCCCTCAATACAGCAAATGTGTCTGTATATAACAAACAAATGTATCCGCAAATATAACAAACTTTTGTAATGGTATGTATATATGATCCTAAAAATACTGTTCTAAATTAGACTATGAGAAAAATGTTTTTTTTATAAATACAAAATCATAAAATTATAAAAACATTATCTAACAAGGCCAGCGGGGTGAGTCAGAGAGGCGTATAATAAAATAATATACAGTACAATTAACTCAGAATGTATATAATAATAAAAGTAAAATACAAATACAATTAACCTCCTATAATGGTTGATAGTTTTGGCAGATTAGACAGGAAAATTAATGAATAACATCGTGCATTCAGCTTTGAGAGTGCACGTTATACTCAGCTGACGTAGTATTTTTCTTGGAATTCTGTAATCATCTAAATATACTCTTCAAATACGTATTGACTCAATCAAATATTTCAGTTAACAATGCATTTCATTGTGTAGAATAAATGGTAGGTATGATTGGGTGTGTGTTAATTATTTGGTTCAGGCGAATCGATAAATAAGGTATTCCAAGTAAATGTATTTTTTTACCAACTAAAATAGATGAGTTACAACATAGTATACTCATAGTCGTTTTCTTAACATATGGATTAAAAAAATTGGTTTGTCTTTATCGTTATTTTAATCCTATATACGTGGGGCTGTATTTGTAATACACCACTGCAGGGTATAATAAATCAATTTTATTTTGTCTTAATTTGTACAATTTTGTTAACTGTATATTATAAACTTGAATTATATAATTACAGCTTTTGTATGGACATTTCCGAAAAGTGTTGATGGTTAAGTTATAAGGGGGGTAATTACGTTTGATACAGACTTTAATGTTAACTTAAATTAACGTATTTTATTATTATTACTCAAATAATTGTTAATCTATTTTGTGGCATTCATATTTCAACTTAAAAAATATTTTTTTTCAATTTGATTTTTTTAAGAAAAGCGCAATCAAAAAATCTATATTTTGATTACATAATAGTTAGAAGACTCAAATACACCGAATTTGGATTATAAATACACTTTTTTTAAATAAATAATGTAATGGGCATATTCAAGGTGAATGTCCCGACTTTGCCGATATTTTGATAGAAGTTTTCAAAAGGAACCTATAGTTTAAAAATAATCAATAATTTAAAACAAGGTGAAATAAAATAATCGTTTTGATTAGATTCGATAGTTCTGTATTTGGAAGTCCCGAAAATCAGTATTTTGATAATTAAATGTATCATTGTATCAGTCCCGACAATCTAGTATATTTATCCGTAAATATATCAAGAGTCCCGACAATGATGTCAATTCCATTTAATTCTAAATTTAAAAATTCCTCTTTTGTCGTGACAGTGATGTAGTCACGATAATACAGTAAATTTAAACTGCAATTATATCGACATAAATTTCTCTTTTATCTGGACTTAAAATTTTTCTGAGATTTTCTTGAACTGTCAGGACTTCCGATTTAATTTTAAACTAAACATTACATTGATTGAACATTAAATTTTGAATATACATATTGTGTATTAATATAATAGCTGTCATATCTGTACATTTTAAGTAAATTAAAGCAACTCCCGACAGCAGAGTAACTTTTACGTCTCGATAAATCACCGATTTCGAGCGTTTATGTTCGTTTTACAAAATCCTTATTTTCGTCATAATGTTTTTTATTTGCACTAGTGGAATAATTTGTTTTCATTATTAGGATGGTTTTGCTTATTTTGAAAAAGCTTGGTATTAAACTGAGAACTATGATTAACAAACACAACTGAGAACTATATTTAACAAACACAACATGAAACAATCACATGAAATATAAATTTCACGATTTTGACAATTCAGTGAAATACGACATAACACTGACGAAATTCTCTGACAATTTTCTCATGGAATGCAACTTTTTATACACATTCACCGATTTTCAATTGAATATCTGGTCTTGCATACCACTTGAAACGACGTGAACTGCCATTTTACAAATGCATATTAGTTCCGTAAATAAAAGTGAATAATAGATACTGAATAAAATTCTCTAAACAACTCGTGACGCTATTGGCTACTTGCGTCAATCTCATAACGTAATGTAAAGTACCCAAAAGCGCACTAAGTGTGTAAAACACTAATAATTTGCCGAACTCAGCGAGCTTGATTAATGATTTAATAAACTATTGATTATGATTAGTATGTTGATTAAACCAATTAAATGATCGAGATAAGTACAATATTTCAACAAAACGTAGGTAGGTATATTTATTGACTAATTATATAATATATGGACAGTTAAATTAAAACAATACACCGGAAAATAATATAAATATTTCTAAATGTTGCATTGTACAGGAATAAAAAACGATTAAGAATTGTCAATAAGGATTCAATTTGGAGCAGTTAAATTAAATTAAAATGTCTGTAATCGTTTTTCTGATTATATCTGTAAAATTCAATGCATTTGAAAATTCTATAATTTGAATAACAAAGATAAATTATGGAAGAATAATAACGATAACAAAATATACATCACAAAAGGAGCACGTTGAAACATATTGATCGAATAATATACTGGAATTATTTAGAAAGACAAAGATTAAAAATGTATAAATATATAAAGACATGTCTAAAAATTTGTTATTAGTAGAAAAGTAAGAATTGAGCTAAGTAAAAATGTAGTTGCGAATGAGCCATGTTTCAATTTGTATTATCGTCAATTAACTCCTACAGCTGGTTCTGCTGTAGGCACTCCTCGCTCTTCCTCTAGCTCTCCATTCACTCTTTGGAGCTCTCCATTCACTCTTTGGAGCTCTCCCTTCACTCTTTGGAGCTCTCCATTCACTCTTTGGAGCTCGTCATCCTTTCTTTGGAGCTCGTCATCCTTTCTTTGGAGCTCGTCATCCTTTTCAGCTAGCCCTTTTTTCACATTCTCTAAATGTTGTCGAGAATAGGGATAAAATTGTAACAAAAAGGGTAAAAGTTATATTATGCACCTTTTTTAAATTTTAAACCAGTAGTATTTTAGGATTAAGGCATTACAGCAACCAAATTTATCGCATACTGGGAAAACGCATTTTGTGATTCTTTTATAAAAAATAAAAATCAAAATTTCCTATCGCAATTTTCGTTATTCAATGTGTTAAAGTATTTTCATAAATGTATTTAAGTATGTATATATGCACAAATTACCAACAAGAAAAATTTTAAATTATGACATTTTTCAATTAATGTGCCAAAGCTACGCTTTTGTACGCTTTCTATATCATATAACGAATTCGGTGAATACAACTTTTAAGGCTTCCGCATTTTTCATCAAACTGTCACCATTGATTAAAAAAATAAATTTAGTCATATATCGCTATAACCATTTGTCCTACACTACTAATTTTGATGTCTACTATACAATAAACACATTTACACAAAAGTGTAGAAGATAAAATAAAGAAAGGTCATAGATATAGAATAATCTCAAATTTCAGTAAAGAAATGCATACTAGCAGATATTTTAACGTTTGTATTTATAACAACTGTAAAGTCAACACTGTTTAAGTCAGATTCTTTGGGAACAATGATTTCTGCCAGAGTAAAGCATAAATCCAAGTTTGACAGGGCAAATTCCGAGTTAGGACCAAAAGAAATATCTCAGTTAATCAAAATTCTGACTGTTGTATAAATACAGATACAAATAGAATAGATTACAGGTGTCTTTAATCGTGTTTATAATGTTAAACCATCAAATTATTAAATCAGGTTAATTTAGTAATTTACTAACCGTTTTACCATTTTTGATCCCTTATCAATATTTCTCGATAATGTGATTATAACATTCTGACTTCATTTTTTCTGTGACTATTTGGACTATCTAGTTATCCTCCCTATTCTTAAATAGGATAAACTTTTCTGTGTATTAAATGAGTTTTTTGAGTAGTTATAGACATTTTATAGACAACCGAAATATTTAATGTAAGATAAACACTAATTTGAAGACAATAAATATAAAAATTAGGTAAGGGCGATAAATTTGTGAAATACGTTTTGTGAAAATTTTTGAAAGGTTGTTTGATTCATAATCGCACAATTTTGTGACATAGAAACTCTAAAAAATGTTAGCCATGAAAATTGGGGTTTTATACAACGAACTAAATAATTAAAGATCAATATTATTATAAAATTATGTGTCATTCATGTCGAACACGTTTGCAAAATTTGTATTATGGAAACAGTCAAATAATAAAGATTTATAAATAACAGTTTACAATTAAATAAATTAATAGGTGCTCACATTATCTATTATAATAAAGTACTTTTAGTCAATAATACAATTAATTTAAATTACAACAGTTTTCGATTCTTTTTAACCACATTAAAGTGTAAATTTGGTTTCAGTTTCCATTGTGTGTATTGAAAGATTGGCATTAATATTTTAATTGTTATTAAATATATTAATAGTCAGCTCACCAGCCAGCAATTTTTCATTTTCTTCAGTTTTGTGTTCCCGTTGGCTCATTTCGGTTTTGGTTTTCCATAAAAATACAGCCAATATTATAATGACAATGCCAAAGATGACTCCCACGGCAATCAACAAATTTTTATATGTTGATTTCTCATTTTTGTCATTTTCGCCTAAAGCAATTCGTGGGTCTTCAGTAGTTAGAGTTGGCGCTAAAATTGAAAAATGTGTAAAAAATTAAATTATTTCAAATTTTGTATAATTAAAGTTTATAAAAGTTAAACAGACAATCAGACTTTATACTCACGCATGCAACACCCCTCACTTCTTGATAATTGACAACTTGCAGAGTTCGGATCCTTGCAAATTAATTTGCACATCAAAAATTTTGCTTGCTTGTCATCATAATAACCACATTGACTAAAATATATAAAATCCAATTTTACGATCAATTTGAAAGTATAACAGAGAAATTTTAAAATTATTTCAATACACTGAGCAACCATTAATCCTCACAGCAAAAAAATCAGCACATTTGGTGGCATAATGAAGTGTCTGACTATTTTGTGTTAAGGTTAGGCCACTGTCTGGGAGGATGGATTTGTATAATGGGTACATGTTGGACCCACACCAGAATAGGTTAACCATAAAACATTAATTGTGTTGTACTTTGCATTGAATTATTCTTCCTGATAGATTTATATTAATGTTGTGGGTATGGTCTGGTTTACTTATTATGATTCTTTCAGTAATCTGGTTGGTCATTTCTGGAAACTTATTGTTTAGTTGTGTTATGGCACCTTTCTGGCTTAATCCCTAAATACCAAAATATATACATTACATTATGAGTTTACTTATTATTCCATAATATGATATAATGGATTGAAACAAATTATGATCTTTTTTGTTGTATAAGTTCATATCGTTTTCAAAGTATGCAGGTGCAAGCCCAACTAGCAATCAATAGCTAAGTTAAAAATAGTATATCCAAAGAAAAAGGGGATGGTTTGAGATTTAATTTATTGTGGTCAATGAACAAATGGTTGTAGGGTGTCAGCAGGGATATAAGTTGGTCGGGACCATCGAGATGAGAGACACATAATTTTACCAGATGAACGTCCAGTTTTGTCTCACAATAGTACATGTGATAGAAATTTGGCCAATTTTTAAGAAACTGTCCATAAGTTAAAAATATTTTCAGAATTATGGTTAACATGCAGAAAAACGAAACAATTAGATTTTTTTCCCAAATTAACATTTTTTCAGATTTTGACAATTCATATAATACATGTAGTGCTTTATAATTATCCAAAACATATTATTAATTAGTTTTTGTTTAGATGTTTGCATATTAAATACAATATTCTACATTTATTTTTATATTGAATATAGTATTATTATTATTGTTATCATTGCAAATTAATTTTGAAATTTTTGACATATTAAAGTAAAATGTTGATATATGTTTTTCTGTTTCTGCAAGTTTACCATAATTCCAAAAATATATTAATTTACAGCTGGAATCTTAAAATAACAATTTACAATGTAAATTGCATTTTAGATGTTTTTTCTTATTCAAAATATGTAAAATATAAAGTTTCACGTTCGATTTTTGTCTCATATGCTATTCCTAAGTGCTAACCTAAGTGTTTCAAAATGATAATAGCAATGAATATAAATAGCATTGCAGTTAGGTATATATGTTATTGTATTCATAATTGTCTTGTTGCATGTCTTATAAGGAGAAAGTGTCTTCTGTGATTTCTATGACTAATCAATGTGTTTCTCAAAGTTCAAATGTCTTAATTTGATATGTGTAGCATAGGTTTTCTATTTCTTAAATATTATGATTTCAAGGTAGAATCTATTTGTTAGTTTACAAAACCATTAAAAAACCATTTATACATACATATTTGGTCAGGTAAATAAAGTGTTTTTAAATGTGAATATATCAGCTTTAGACAATAACAGCGGTATGCACCAACATGGAATAAAAGTTAATCCAGGAATAAACACGAGCGTAACTTTAAGCTCGTTGCACAAACGTGAAATAAATTTAAGCCAGGACTAAATTGGTCATGCATCAACCAGGGTTAACTTATTCTGGGAATAAATGAAGGGCTATGTACTGTAATAGTTATTCCTAGTGAAGGGCTGGTTTAAGAGTTATATCAAAAAAGTAAAATACATTTTATTGCAAATAATTACGACGAATATTATCAAATTGGGTTAAATGTAATGTATATTAAAACAGATATATTTTATAAAAGATTAATTCTTCAATAATTGTTACAAATGTCAATATAAAATGATGTATTTGCAAAATATAGCCTCGTTGAATTTTTGTCGTAAAAAAATAAACGTTATTTAGAAAAATGATTTTATTGAACAGCCCAATAAATTTTATTCATTTTATAAAAATATTAATATATTTCCAAGTGTATGATTATAGAAATATACTTTATTAAATATAGATTATTAATAAAATATCAGTCAACTGTACGAAAAATCACAAAAAAACAAAAAATAAATTATAAAATGTTGGCTAGCTTAAACCGGTAAATTTGTTTCTTCAATTTAATATTAATCATCTTCTGGTCGTGTTCAATCTTGGCCATTTCGAGTAAGGCCTAATGAAAGGCACTCATTGACCGAGGTCAGGACGAATAGCAGGTCGAGAAATACCGGTTGGCCGAGTTGATGAAGAAAAACCGTCAACGAATTGACCATCAGACATCCCATTGGGTTCAGAAGTTGTTCCAATGTCAGAAAGCATACAATAAGTGGTTCCGCAGATGACTGAAAAGTGCTCTTCATAGTATCACTTCCGTTTGAGTCTGACGAATGTGTCAATAGATAGACAAAACTGCTAAGGCATCCGAATCGAAGGAGGACACTAGACTTGATTCCAATTGCTCTCTCGGTAGGATGTTCCGAATTCGATCGCTGCGTGGAGAAAGTGTAGAGCAGCTGGGTCCGCCTGCATTTTTCGCCTTTCTCTTCGTTCGCAGCGTCCTTCTTCTTAGCTGACTTTTAACGCCTTTAAATCACGAATTTGGCAGCCTCGAGCATTAAACTCATTCAATATATGATTCCATGTATCTAGCTTTTTTCAGAAAAGATCCTTCATTTACCAGTTCAATAAAAAAATTAATTTTGTTTATAGAGAAATTAATGCTACGTTATCGAGGCATTTTAACAGTGTAAAAAAAGTACCAATTAATTTGGTAATCCCAAATTGAAATCTCAAATCCTACATATATTTATTTAGTTTCTACCTTGCGTAAATATTGATTACAGCGTGCCTACAGTGTGCCCTTGACCAACTTACTTGCAGCTTCATTCATTTTCTCCAAAATAACAATGAAAAATTACAAATAGTTCATAGTAGATTTCTATTGGTCAGAGCTAACCCCGGAATAGTTAATCCAAGAATAAAAGTTGTTATTGCAATGCAAAAGTTAATCCTGGTTTAGTTAAGCTAGGAATAGCGCTATTCTGGGTTTAATTTATTTCATGTTGGTGCATACCGCTGTAAGTTTTTAAATGACAAATTTGAATCATCTTTTTTAAAATACAATTATTCTTTAGGGAGTGGTGAATCTTTGTTTATAATCAATAAATAAAAAAACTGTATTCATTTAATAACCTCAACTCTTTTGTATCAGAATGTGTTAGGTCAAACTGAACAGTCTTTTGGTAGTTATATAAACAAGAAATCATAATAGAAATTAATGAAGCCCTTTTTTAAAATGGAATTAATTAAAACTATTAGTGTACTTCAATTTGTAGCTAATGGCTCAACCTTTAGTAGGTGAAGTATAATAAATATTTCAAATCGTTTTATAACATACAACTATTGTGTTTACATTGCATTTCATACAAATCACATAATCCAAAATAAATATATTTTATTAATATTAGCAAATAATAAAGTGGATTAGGTAAACATAAAATAGTTAATTAATGGAATACAATTTACCAATTCCATGGAACTCAATAAAAGAAATAATTAAACGCTTATTTATTTATCAAGCAGTACATAGATTCAATATAAATAATTATCTATCAATATATCAAAATCATTCCATTATTTTGTACTTCTGATATTATTTTTATTAATATTACTACTGATATATGCTTTAACTTTTTATTACAAATATGTAGTCCTACATATACATTACTGAAATATCCAGATTATTTGACCACCTAAAAATCCAGTTACTATATATAGACAGTTAATTTAATGAAAGTCTGCAAATCTGAAGATATGAAGTTTGGTTTTTCGTTTGTATGCACAATGCATTTATAGTGAAAATCTGAAGTGCTAGCTAATTCTGTCTGATACATTTAAATTGTAATGCATATTCTATAGATATTTTACATCAGATTAATGGCATAACAGTAAAAATACATACAATACTAAATTATTCATATTTGGATTAATACACCTTCTATGTACAATATATATTAGTATGAAATATTATATTTTTCAGGTAAGAAGCTGGACTTTGTCATATGGACACTTTCAACCATATTACAATGTATACTGGAACACATTGATTTTATTTTATTATTTAAATTTCAAACAAAAACATAGAAAATTAATGAAAGTTGTAACTGTCACTGATAATAAATATTGTTATAAAAAAAACTTATTTTTAAGACAATTAAAAGCTTAATAAAAGCTATTATTTTAAAATATCTTAACAAAATTTTAAATAATAATAATTCACATGTATCTCAACAAATTGTTTGAAAATATTTTAAGTTTTTTTATAGAATCGATTTAAAAATATATGTTGTTATTTATTTTGTTTACTTTTAATAACAATATTTTAGGCAGTAAGCAAAATCTAATTATTTAGAAATCTTGCATTTGCTAAATTTATAAAGCTATATCATTATTGAGTATGTCAACACAATTTTAATAATATTTAATATAATTTGGACAAATAATCACATCACTAAAAATATTAAAATAGATATTTGATATTTTCACATGTTGAATACTTTATATTATATTTCATATATAAATACTTATAGGTATTATTTTAATACCATGACAAAAATTTACCCTTGCTCTTAATAAATTAATTTGCATAGACTATTTTGATACAATGTCATGCTAAAGACATGATTATGATCAAGCTATTTATAAGCAAATTAATTTATTAAAAGCAAGGGTAAGTTTTTTGGCATGGTATATAAATTATTAAATATAAATTATTCATCCTGTGAAAATAGCATTCAATGTAGCCCTTCAAGAATGAATCCAGCATACCATCAGCAATTTTATATATAAAAGAATATAAAAAGTCTAAATTATCTGTCATACAAAAGACATGGAATGCAGGCTTCATCATAAACAAAGAAACAGTAGACTGATTAAAAGACAGATTGTTAACTTTCATACGTATTTACTCAGAACAGCTAAATAGTGTGTCAAGGTTGGGAGCTCAAATTAATCAATAACTGTGCCACCTCTAGCTTAGTTGTGCTTATTTAATGCAAAAACATAAATTTTTACTTTTAAAATTAAATGTTACTAATTTAATAAATGTTTACATTATTAAATACATATTTATTATGAGAGATAACAACATGAAATTTTAATGAAAACTGAATGAAATTTCAAATAAAAACACACTTTGTCTGAAATGTAAATACATATTATGATTATCCTTGCAAAACCTTAATTTATTTTAAATAATTTATAATGTTTTATAACAGACAACTCATCTATTTACTAATTTAGACATTCATTCAGAGGTGGAAAGAATTGGAATTGAATAACATAAATAGCATTTAATTTTTATAGTATTAGCAAAATACTTTTGTGAACTGTCACACAAAAACACTTTCAAATGACTCTTTTAATACTGCAACTAAAAATTATTAAAAATTTCTCCCATTTTTTGTAATCTATTATAATCATATCAATATTTTTCACAAAGATTTCCTTTTCCAAATGTTATTATATCTCATAAAAAATATTTATTTAATATGTATATAATTTGTTTAATTAATAGCATTTCATTGTTGAAAGTAAAACTTGTGTTTTAATAAGCACAACAACTAAGCTGCAGAAGAACCTTTGTTATCAATCTTCTTGAAACTAATTGCAAAGGACAATTTTCTTATTGGCTAACTATGACACTAAATATCTGTCTCAAACAGTCTGTTGTTATTTTGTCTATGAGCTGCATGGAATGGACCATAAAAATGTCCATTATACCATTATAATTTGTGTTATTGAGTGACATATTTTTTATTTTCTGGCAGTCATGACAAACACAATTTTTCTTTAGGGGGGCATTGGGTCAAACTCCCCCTTCCAAATCAGGTGCATATTTCACAAATGGTGCCTACAACTTTGTGTTAATCATGGTAGTACAGTCATTGCCATATACTACTAACTTTTCTCTTGCCACTAAATTGTGTAGGCTGGTTCATTGATTTTTCACCTGTTGCTGGTTAATGTCGACTGCATGCAAACAATAGGTACCTACCTACATATTAGGAAGGTAGATTTAGTACCTACAACTAGATTTTTTTATTTCTATAGTTGTTTACTTGTAGGTAGATTTAGTTTCTATTCATCACATATTCTCAGTAAGTATTTCATAAATTTTATATTTCTTATTTTTATTGTAAAAATATTTTGTACTAACATGTATTATACATTAAAACCTTCATATGTATGCAACAATTATTTTAAGCTATAGTACACAACATTATGTCATGTATATAACAAGTTATAAGCAAAAATGTAATGTCATGCTTCCACGCGATCAAAAATGACTGTCTGTTGCAAACTAAACATTTTCAAATTTTTTTGATTTTGCCTTCCTCTAAAGAGCCCCATATGCAATTGTTTTTCATTTATACCTCATTTTTAATTCTCTATCAAATTGTGCAATCTATTATGGCCTAGAGTTAACAGTTTAGGTTGTATCATTGTTCCATTTTTATTTTGAAAAAGACAGAAATTTCAGAAAATATTTAAAAAGTATTGAAATTACATAATAAGGTGAAGGCATATAAAATATAATTGATTATGGTCATTTTGACTATCTTTGACTATCTTAAAGTGTCGTGTATTCACTGTATTTTAAATTCACAAAAATTTTAAATGGCGCCTATTCAAAAAATGCTCCCCTTTTATATAACCTGGGGGCGTGCCTGTTTATTACAATTCATAAGTTATGTCTAAAATTAGTATATTGATAATTTAACATATTATATTTTTGCATTTCCAATATAGCTAGTAAGATAGGTTGTGTATACCTATTTCTAATATAACTATATATTGCATGAATTTATATTAATGTAATATATATATAATATTTATAATAACTAAAATATTGTTAAGAGCTAATATATTTAATTTATAAATGTTGTCATTATTTCCTGTGATTAATATTTGTATTATTTTTTTATTTTCACTTTAAAAAGTGCTTTTATATGTTGCTAGCAGCACAATCATCTGTGATTTTTTAAAAGATTTATTAATAATAAAAAAAAAATTTATATTCATTATATTATTTTATTGAAAACCTTTATTTTATTGTATATAATTATAAATTATAAGAGTATGTGTTAATATTTTGCATATTTACTGTATTAACTTTACCTTTAATTTTGTAATATTAACTTTACCTTTAATTTTGTAATATTAACTAAATTATATGTAAATATAATTTTAAAAAATTGTTTGGAACATCACATATGTTTTATTATTACTTCATAATTAAAATGTGATACTTTATATATTTATATTAATTGAAATTATAATAAAAATAAATATCTGTGATTTGACAATTTTCAACAAACATAAAAATGGACCTATACACATGATATCAATGAAAACATTTCCTTGAGCAACAAATTAAATGTGCAGTACAAATGTCAACTTGATGTAGAATCAATGTGGTCTGTTGCTATATTGGGACAGGGCAGACCTGCCAGGTATTAGGGGTATGTAAATTCCCCAAATTCTGGTACTTATATGGTAATGTGTTGCATTTACATATATAGCCCACTTAATATTGGTGTACAAAAGCAATATTGGTAAAGTAATATTGGTCTGACAAAAGCAAGTCAGATTAACCTTTTTGCTATATATGCAGTCAAAAATATATCAAGTGAATATATTATCATACAAATAAAAGAATAATTTTAAAGCAAAAAATAATTATGAATAAATTCACCATAAAATTTTGTCGTCATTGAAGTTTTCTGCACAAACAATGTATGACAAGATGGATATGAAAGCAATCAGGCAAATCATTATTATATTTTTCATTTAATCTAGAAATAACGTAATTTCTGTAAATTTTTGTATTTCGCAGTATTTACCCTTTTGCAAAGAAATATATAAATAATATATATAAAGCATATATAAAAAAATAATTTTTTATGAATTTTAATACAAAGCATTTTTCTTATTAAAAATACTCAAACTAATTGAGTTAGATAACCATATATTGAAAATAACTAAAAAAAATCACATATCTTTATTATTTTTTGAATATTTAAGAAACAATATTAATCATATATTAGGACAGTTTTAATATTTCCTATGGGTAGTTCACAATTATTAATTAACGCGAAGAATTTGGTATTTTTCCACTACCACCAACCAGAGCGCATCTAGGATTCTTAGAAGATGACTTGCTTAATCGGAAGGTGGCGCAAATTTTGAAATATGTGACAATAGAATGTGGATTGAGAATTCTCTATCCACATTCTATCGTCGCATATATATTAACTATATGAGCTTCCATGTTATTTCTGTGACATTGACGATCAGTCCACACATATGCAATAAATTTTTGTTTCTATAAAGCCCCTCTTACACGAGCATCCTGGATTCCCACCCAGGATGCCGAGTGCTCATACACGGGCATCCCGAAGGCCCGTGTAAGTCGAATTTTTTGGATGTCGGATGCCGGCGGCGAGTAGAGCCAAGCTTTACTTTTGACGTCATCCTTAAAGTTTGATTGGCTATCGCTTTTCGCTATAATATAAATAATACAAATTAACAGAAAGAAATAATATAGATAGTATGAGCATTTTATTTATAATCAAGATATAAATTGCCTATGGTGATCACTTTCGTAATGAAGTGAATCATAGGCAATTCATATCATGATTAATAATAAAATGCTCATACTATAGTAGTAGGTGATGAGTCTTTCTCAACCAATTCGTCTTCTGATTGGTCGAGAGATTCACGTGACCTATCTGGCTTCT
>JAUZNC010044570.1:0-16724 GCA_034780395.1 Vannuccia rotundouncinata | reverse complement strand
AAAATATATAATACTACTCTTTGTCTACCCATTTATGCAAACTTCATAGAAATACAACGATTTTCCATCGAAAAAATTTACAGTGCAATGCATATGAAATCAATAATTACTCTATGTATAATTACTCTATGATCCTAATCATGTATTATTTATACATAATAAGAGAATGATAAAGTCTTTTTTGTGATAATATATGAGTAGTATATGCAATGATTATCATAATTTACTGATAAAGTAGATTAGATTATAATTTGAATAGTAGCCGTAATATGTCAAGTTTAAGATAATAGTATGTAATTACATAGATATATAAAGTATTAGATTTATGTGTTTAGGAACGGTATATGTATGTTACAATAGTACATGTATAGTATAAATACTAAAATAATATATATGAATGAATAAATGATAATAACAGTGGTGACAGGAGGTGACAGAGAAGTCGCCACAAACTCCTGAGATGACAATATGCAGATAGTTAATATCTATTAATTAAATTTCCAAAATATTTTTTTCGTGATGTTTTGCAGCGCATTGTAAGTTATATATTATAATGTGTGCGGTCAAAACAATCATGATAATAAAATAATAATTATGAATATATACAAATATCATTAAAATGCTTGAGATTAGTTTTTAACCGTTTGGTTAATTTTATCCAGTTTAATTTTTTTAGATTTATGGGTTTGGTTCATTTTATCTACTAGTGTAAATTTTTTTCTATATAGGCGCAAACATTTTTGTTGAGAAAAGTGGGGGGGGAGGGGGGGGGGGGATCGCACCACCTGCCCCCTCCCGTCTCCGCGGTCCCTTATTTGGTTAATTTAACCAAATAAACTACCTACTGAAATAATTGATTTGATTTAATAGATTTGTAAATTTAAAATTCGAAAGTAAATTGAAATTAAATCTGTTATTTGATGAATTAAATCAGTTTTTTCCTCAGGAAATTAAGCAAATTATTGTGACTCACTGAGTAATCAGTTTATTACATTAATTAATAATTACGTAAATAATTGTCAAAATATATATTTAATTATAAGTTTTCTTAAAAATCAATATATGACGAATATCAATTCTAGCTAGAAGCTTATCTAGCAGTAGGTACCTATCTCTTTTTTTCTATGGTAATTGCACGCACAAAATTTTTGACAGACCCAAACTGTTTATTTATATAAATGAGCTCTGCTGTCATGCACGAGATCTTGCCAATGGAAATACCTAAGTGACAGACTCATGCAGACTCACTATGAAGGCAATGTCTTATTTAGATAATATTATTTGAAAGATTTTTTATATATATATTATGATCGAAAAGCTACTTGCAGCTTACGTCAAATGTCTTGAAACTTTTTAAACTAATACTATAATTTATAACAATATAAATAATATTAATAATAGGTATATATGATATTCTAAAAATAAAAAAATGGTTTGAGAAAAATCTCCGACGAATAAAAAAATCTCCGACAAACCGGATTTGAACCAGTGACCTAAGGATTGCTGCGACCACTACAGTCCTCCGCTCTACCAACTGAGCTATTGTCGGGTCGCATTTAAGGCGGGCAAAGTATATTACCGAATATTATCAAATACATGAAGCGTGATTGGCTGATTAACACAGATTGTCGTTACTATTGACTGTGGATAGTATTATTATAAAATATTGTCATATTATTTATAATAAAAATTATACTTATATTACCACAAATATAATGGAAAATAACATATTTCTACATCTTATGTCGACTAGATTAAGATTAACTGTTTTATATGTGTGTCGATGAATTTTAATGTTAGGTATATGTATGTGTAGTTTATAGGTAAGTTTACTTATACGTTTTTATTAAAAGGCGTTTTTTGCCAAATAATTTCATTGTGTGTTATTCGGAAATTTTTATAACTCCAGTGCCCCCCCACATTCGTTTGAAAATTCTGAATATCGATCGATATTGAATAGCGATATAATGAATAGCGAATCTGAATAGCGATCGCCAAGGAATATTATGATACAATGTAGTATTATATTGCAGTTCTTTATGATAATTTTTTTTAAAGTTCTACTAGTATATTATAATCATTATATGTCGAACTTTAAAACTGTCTGTTTTACTCATCTCATTTATTTATCAATTGAACAGCTTATCTTAATATCTGTCTTATATTTTATTACTATAATTCATCCTTGTCTATATATTATTTGCAGACTACATCTAATGTAAATGAAGGTTGTACAAATAAATTTGACGGAACTTCAGCAGCTACTCCAATGGGTGCTGGTTGTTTGGTTTTAGCATTACAGGCCAAGTCAGTATCATAAATCTATAAGTATTTATATATCTACGTATTGTAATGCATATTCTATTAATTATATATAACAACACCTTAGGCTAGAAGTAATTATAGGTTTTATACAGATTTTCAAATTCAAAATTTATGATTGAGGAGACAAATCTGGATTGGGTCATCCAAATGTCTCAATTTTCAATGTGTGTGTTTGAATTAAAAATGGAACGAACACCTTCAAATTCGACCTTGGTAATTCAAGTCCGCAATAAATAAGAATACTATGCTAGAAATATGAATTCAAATTGGTTAAACCGATATAACATACTTTATCCACAAATTAACTTTAAGATTAGCTAAAAATTGAAATTACTAATGATAGAAAATTGATACGAACTTTTTTTAAAGAATGCGTATAGTAAAATTTTCAATTTAAAATTAACTTCACTTTTAAGTAATTTAGAGTGGTGCAATTTATAAGGTAATCAAAATATCTTAAAACATTAATAAAATATGTTTGAAGAGTACGGGGAGAACTAGGTAAACACCTTAATTGTAAGGTTATTGATCATATTTAGAACATTGATTCTACAATAATATGAATGATATAGCATTGTTTATATTTTATTCAAGTCAAAGGTAAGAGATTTAATTGTACAAATAAGCGAATGATAATTTTTGAATTTAGCTGCAGTAATATTTTATCAATTCAAAAGTATCTATAAAAAAGATATAATACATTATACATATATGAATATTGTTTTTATAGTTTTTTATAGCTATCAAAAATATGGATTTTAAATATGTTCATGTTCACACACACAGGCATGTTGCCATGGCTTATAGATTGTTCTAGAAATGTTAATTTTAATTATGTAATGCTTCATTATCCGTATTCTGTTTCTACAATATCAAGTTAGGAAATGATTTGATTGTAAAAAGCCGTATGTTGTAATTCGTTAAGCATAATATATTAATTAATTTGTAAGAATACCAATAATGAAAGTTTCATCTGATCACTTAGTAATATTAATATTAATTGTATCGTCGCTATACGAGATGTGTAGTCTGGTTGCAAAGTAGAATTGGTTTCTACTTGTTCCATCCATTCAAATAAGTCATGTTGACTGAAAAGTTTATGTTACATGATCTAACATGGTTAAATACCCTACATAAAGCCGAATTTTACTTGTGACAAGACACATATTTTACAAATTTTACTCGATTAAATTAAAATTTACCCGTAAGGAAAGACTTAAACCAAGTTGAATTCCCAATATTCATATTTTTTATCACACTATTATAATAAAATAGTATATTACCATAGCTAAATATTCTGATTGCAGACTTCAATTGCCAAGGTCGTATTTCAACTATTTAATTTTTAATTGAAACGCCCTCATTGAGAATGGCGTCACTCATGAAGACCTATTTCAGATTTATTTGCTCATTCATACACATTTGAATTGGAAAACACAGTTTTTAAAATCGTTTTGAATTAATATGTTGTGTCTAGTTTGCTTGTTTCATAAGTTTTGTCCGATCTCAATCAATTATAAAATGACTTTTAAATGTTACCTTTTCAGTGTTTGCATAGATAAAATGTATATAGTATATCTATGAAGACATGAAACAGTAACATAACAATTTTTTATTGATTTAAATCGGCAAAACTTTTGAAACAAATCTATATATTAATACCATGAAAGTGGTGTATTAACGTCTAATAAAAATGCACTATTTAAAATGTTAATAACGAACTATAAACTTTTCCAAAACTATTCTAAATATGTTTATTGATTTCTCTTAAAATCCATACTCCGCCTTACATTATTTCTTCCTCTTTATTTCTCTATCCCACAGTCCGAACCTCACATGGCGCGACGTTCAACACTTGTTGACAGTAAGCGCTCGTATCCCCAACCGAGAGCAACTTGTTTGGCAGAGGAATGGAGCTGGTGTTCCAGTGAGTCATGTCTTCGGGTTCGGGCTACTCGACTGTGCCCGGCTGGTTATGAAAGCACAGACCTGGGTCAACGTCGGCAAACAGCACATCTGTGAAGCTGGTCATATGAAAGAAAAGTCTCTGTAAGACATAGGATATTTCTCTTTCATTTGAAATAGGTACTCTGGCGTGCCAAATAAGCGGGGGGTTGTCATGATCGAGGGGTCCTTTAAAAAATAAATAATCAGGGGGTTGTAACAAAACGGGGGGGGGGGGTAATCAATTTCTTAAAAATAAATAATCGGTTTATTGTAGTGGGGTGGGGGGGGGGGGGTAGGATTTATATGGTTACTTATTCTTTTCATTGATTTGTTAGATAATTATTTCTAAATTATGGAAATTTATATGGTAAGTAAAGAATTACAAAAATTATTTAATTGAAAAAGTTGCTCATTATTACCAATTGATTTCATTATTTCAATAAGCAATAATTAGTAAGTAATAAGTGCTTAATTAATGTAAGTAAATTGATTCAACAGTTTTTTAAAAAATACAAATACATTTTCTATTCTATTCTATGAATAAGGTTTCTTATTTTTGACACAAAATTTTAAAAGGCTTTACGGGGGTTACTTGGCACGCCTCTTTTGTGTTTACAAACATGCTTACTTCAGCACAATCAATATAGGCGTCATGATATTCAAATAATTGGTCTATAATTGTTCTAAGATGGATGGAGGTGTGTTGTTTATATAGTAGATAATAATGAATAGTTATCTTATTGTATATTTTTGTTATACTATTTATTTGATATTTTTGTTAATGATACTATTCGATTACTGTGATCATATTTATACTTGTGAGACATGAGAACTTTTATTAATATGATTTATTCTTTCTTTCTAAACTTTTCCACTTGATAAGTTATGTTTGTATTATACATGTAGACATGTTGTTCATTAAATTGTCTGTTTTCTTTGCATTTAATACAATCAATACTTTGCAGAAGTATGCTCTTTCTAATGCTCTTTAAATTAAAAAAAAAAACTAGTTTATTATTTCAATTACAATTATAGAAAAAGAATAAATGTCTTAACAAATGTATTTTCTGTTATCTTCCTCCTATTCTTACAAATTCCTGAATCTGAAATCCTAAATCCTTTGACTGGATCCAATCGGGGTGGTCAGGATCATTTACTGGACAACCTAAGGAATTTTATAAGAACATTTAATTTGCCATAATATAATAATAAAGAATACACAGAAGATAAAGTGCTTATGACAAACACATGCACTTATAGAGCCGGGTATCCATGACTTGGTGGTTTTTCAGAATCAACTCGTTTGATAGCCTGCTGTCCAGGCTAATCCTCTTGCAGCAGGATATTTTAGTATACAAAAAAGAGTTATTTTCTCCCTTTCTTCACTCTACGGTCGATACAGCATACAGCATGTAGATGGCATGCTCACAGCCAGAAACTAATACAACATCATAACTACGCAATTAGTCAGCTATTCCCTATATATTATGGAAAGGGACTTTTCGTAGATTGTTAGAGTTTTAATAAAATAATAATTTATAATTAAGTATTAAATAATCAAAATAAACTATCCTTGAAATCTTTACAGTCTTAATAATTTACAGAGTTTTGAGTTTAATTGTAATCATTTAAAAGTAAAAGAAATTAAATACGTTACTGATACCTGCAAATGATACTTAGGAATACATACAATTTAATGACAGCTAAAACAACACATGCAGTAAGTCAACCGTCTTCATAGCGCATTTGCCCTCGATATCAAATACCGAAACTAGTTAGCGATTTCTTGTTAATTTCGTATCTAACTCTATGTTTATATCTATGGTTTTTATATTTATATTCAACTTATATTATTGTAATTCAACTTAGTTACTTATATTGTTTAAGCAGCTATCACCATAATATCTACAATATATTATGCTACATTCAAAATGTTGATTTTTTCAAATTCAATAAATTTTTCTGATATTGGCAGAATTGTTTTTAGAAATTAGATTTTTACAAAATGCAAGAATTAGACTTTTATACAATTCTGTAATGTCTTTAATATCTTTAACGCCTACCGCTCCACAACCCAATCTACAGTCCAATCTACGCAAGCCGCAAGACACGGATTGTTTTCGACACAGACGCCTGTCGGGACGATCCCACCACTCGTGTGGACCGTTTGGAGCATGTCTTGGTCACGCTAAAGTTGACTCACGTGCTACGGGGTGACCTCGAGGTTTGGTTGACCAGTCCTCATCAAACGCGCTCACCGCTTTTGACTCGCAGGAATCTCGATCGCACGAAAAGCGGAATTGACTTCACCTTTCTAACAAGAATGAATTGGAATGAACAGGCCATCGGAAAGTGGGTCTTGGAGGTAAATGAGTGCATAAAGAGGAACAGAACAAATGGATCATGTTGATACGCTGTTGTGTTGTGTTGTACTGACAGTAAATAAGTAAATAAATATTTTTTGTTTCACTTTTTAGATCATTGATCATGGTAGCCAGGGCATTGGTAAGAGATCAACTCAACCGCGTGGCTCCATTACATTGGCTAAACTTCAGCTGTTAGGTCGTCTAGATAATACCACAAAAGTTGACCTTGACCATAAAAGTGCACATGGGGGAAAAGAGGGTCGAGCTCACGTCATGTCAAGAGCTGAAGTTGAGAAAGAATATCATGATCGACGCAAGGAGTTTATTCAGTCTTCACCTGAGCATCGAAAGGTATGTCAGCTGGTAAATAGATATAAATTGAAATACAGAGACAATGTGTTAGTTTACATCTTGTTTTACATTTTCCTGTTAACTAAAACTACGTAAAACTACGCAACTCAAGAAAAAGTTAACATCATCTGATTTTAACATTTGTGATTTATAGATATTGAACACATACTTTAACTTTATGATTCTCATGCCATAATAAGGTTATCACTGACATTTAACTTTAATTTTAATATAAATATTGCAATATTTATAATAATGTTTGTATAGCAATCTATAGTTTTTTCTTGAGTTGTGTAGTTTTATGGTCACCCAGTATATCATTTAAATAAATAAATTGAATAATTATAAAATTACTTCTTTAAATTAAATATATATGTAATATTTAATACTGCTAGTAAATATATCAGTAATAACATTATTATAATATAAATATAATTATAAATTACAATTTTGACAATGATCAACAATTTAATATAATTTTTTTATTAAATTCATACAATTTTCAGACTTTCGAATTAAAGCAGCGTCTCGCAGGTAAAAATAAGACACACATTGAATCAGATTTGAAGTTAATTGATGATCTTCATGGTATCGCGAATGACAATAACATTGACGATGTAGAACTGGATTCGGTAGTCAAAACTCTGAAATCTTCCAATATCAATGTGAGAAATATGATGAGAAAGAAGGAAGAGGAAAGTGATCGTCTTACGGACGAAGCCCTTCGAGAACTTAAAACTTTAATCAAAAGAAAGCTGGTGGAAAGAGAAGAGGATGATGGTGACGATGACGATGACGATGAAAATTGATCTGATTTATTGCAATATTTATTCGCTATTATTTCCACCATTATTATTAAAATTCCATAATTTTAATATATTATAATTTTGAATTATATTTCATGTTAAGTCTATATTTTTTAATTGTTACTATCTTTTGTTTTAAAATTTATTAACTATTATTCTATATTTTGTTACAATTGTGTATTTTAACAAATAGATTTTAACTACTTTTATCTTACTTCTTAAATTTATTTACTTCTTGATTTAAAATTAATTTAATTGGTATAATTAATACAGAAAAGCCAATTCAATAATGAATATAAGCATATATATATATCCAAATCGATACATTTTGCACTAATTTAGTTATCTTTTTTAGTTTGATCATAAATACATGATGCGCAGTTTTAAATTATTATTCTAGATAAATTTATCATAAACACCATCACGAGACACCCCAGCTCATATAAACAAAACTTTAATTTTTAAAGCGTTGCGTTAAACACAATGTACAAATATTTTCCCACCACCATAACATTGGTGAAACACCCTGCCCCAGACGTAAATGTAAGTACTGAATAACCCTCTAGTCAATTCTTATAATAAAAATATATACCTAAATTACACACAGTAAATAATTAACATGTACACTTTCAAATTTCATAATTAGTAATAAGTATGTCCGAGTAGACATCATCAGTGCATTTAGCAGGATCATTTGTATATTTGCCGTTTCAATAATTATTTTTCGATAAAACTTCGAAATGGAGAGAGCTGTAATTCCAGTAATTCGTCTGCAGTTGATAAACAACGTCTTCTTAACGCTTTCAATCGCGGGCTTGACCATTGAAAGCTTGCTGACCAACTTGGAATTCGACGGCAAACAGCATATGCTATAGTTAGGAGAGCTATGCAACGGGATGGGGTAGTTGATATACCCAGAGGATACCAGCGACACGTAAAGGTGGACGATGACATTAAAGACACATTGAGATATTATTTAAGAGTTTCCTGCTTATACTCTCAACCAAATAAATGCAAAGCTCCGTCAAGGACTTCCAGAAAAACCCAAAATAAGTAGGACTGTTGTGGCAGATGCTCTATAGAAGCTTGCCTAATATTTACAAAAAATTGGAAGACAGTCCAGCTGAAATAACAAAGAATCTTCGACGAGACTATGTCCAATGGTTACTACAAGATGGAATTAATCAAGAATTGGTTTTCATTGACGAAGCTGGAGTAACTTTGTTTACTAAAAGAACTCGCGGAAGAGCTCCTCAAGGTCAACGAGCAGTTCGCACAGTCAACGGAAGAGGAGGTTCAAACTTTAGTATGGTATTTGTGTTGAGTAATATTCGTGGAATGACTGCTCACCATTTTGTAAGAACGTTGAAGAATATTTCACAAGCAATTGGAGAAAATCTGGAGGTATTACTTTTCGACAATGTCTCTTCGCACAATCGAGAAGTTCTGCCGTTTGTTCCAAATCCTGCAGTTCGTCAACGCCAAGGTCCAAATTTATGTCCGCAGCATTCAGCTAGACATTTGCCTCCATACTCGCCAATGCTATCATGTGTCGAACATGCTTCAGTGCCATGTCTATATTCGTTAACAAGTATAAAACTAAGTTGTCTTTGTCTAAAAAAATATGTTCTTTGCATAATAAATACATCTTCATTCATGTCAACATCATACACCTGCGCGTTTCATATCTTATGTGGACAAGCCCGACAGATATATCTTATGTGGAAGTAGTTGTTCTCATTATTTTAATATGTACCTAATCCTATCAATTCAGACAGTGGGCAGGAATCGCAATTTATGGAAAAAAATATAAATCCTGACAAAAATTTGCTTCTATATTTTTTAAAATGATATTCATTAAAGTTAGTATGAGACATTTAATGGTGCTATTTATTTCTTGATTGGTTGCTATGGTTACGGGCTACGCATTATATATAAGGTAATTCAAAGTTACACGCGATCAGGTTTAATTAAAAGAACTTTATTTCGGGGCATATTCTTAGCATAAGAAGTATCGATGGACAGTAAGTTTGATCAGAATACTTTTCTGAATAGAATTATTAATGTCATATTATTATCCATATGAATTGTTTTAAATAATCTGAAGCAGAGTTAAGTAAATATACTAATTTTAATATATAAACATAGGATGCTAAATATCTCGACTCGGGACATAGATATCATTATCAATTCAATTCAATTAAATGGAGCAATAGATATGTGCTTCCAGGTAACATTGCTGCCTTCAAACCAGAAGGTAGTGAGTTCGAATCTCGGTAAGTAATCCTGGCTTTAATATAATGATTAGCGCTGCAGGGGTGTTCAATCAATTTAGATAGTCAAATCATATATATATGCGCCTATTAAATTAAATTGATAATGATATCTATGTCCCGAGCCGAGCTATTTAACATCCTGTGTTTATAAATTAAACCAGGGCTGGCCACAACCTATACATAAATATTTATAATTTTAATATCTACAAACAGAATTTAGTTGTTGTAATTAATATTTAAATTAACATGTTAACCTGTCTAGACTGAGAATTAGATTGATGAAAACTGAAGGTAAACCATTGATGGAAATTTTTTTTATAAAGACCGTTTGATATATTTTTTTATTAGGGTAGGTATTGTGGGCCCGGTATTGTATGTAGAAAAATTGGCAGTAATGAAATGAACCATCTTTTACTGTTTGCATGCGTGTTCTTCATTATGCAGGTGGCTAGTTGACTAACTAACTATCAGAGATTGAAGAGTTCAGGACCACAGACTTCCAACACAACACACCTCATCTCCATTGCACGGTGTCACATACACAACTGCTGGCACAGAATAATGGACTCTTCTCAATCAATAACCTCATCTCCACGGTGTCACATACACAACTGCACAGAACAATTGACTCGGCTCTCAACCAATAATCTCATCTCCACGGTGTCACATACACAACTGCACAGAACAATTGACTCTGCTCTCAACCAATAACCTCATGTATCCACAGTGTCTGATAGCAATCAAATGAACACCCTTATATAACCTGTTGTCACCTAAAGTGAAATCATTGTTCCGTTTTGTTTTCTGTGAATCAAATTTTATTATGGCCAATTGTGTAAGTATATAATCTATTTAATTTTTATAACTAAATAATTAATTGCATTTAGTTTTAAATTAATCATTTGAGTATTCTGTCTGATTCAAAACGTATCAGAATCCTGAAATTGCTTTTCAAATCTAACTTTGCGACAGTTTTTACAATTATTAAAGTTTATAATTGGTTCATCTCTAGTATATTCATTTGTTTTTATTATAAAATATTGAGCGATAATCAGCAAATGATTTCTTGTAATAAAATATTTATAAATCTAAATTTAAAAAATGTTATGTTTTGATTTTTTTTTAAATTTAGTAATTTTTTCTTTAATCTTGAAACATAAAATGTGTAATTTTCGTTTAATAACTAAATTTTCACTTATAATGTCCGGTGAATAAGTAAGTTTCGTGTATTTGATATAATTCCACATTTTTTGTCTCTCTTCTGTTTGCAGAAATGTTGGCCATGAATGGTCGACCCGACCCCGCATTTCCAGCAGTTGGTCCTGTAACCATGTGTGACTTTAACGAATGCTGGACATTCAAACCGAGACAGGACAGCTCAGATGAGGAGCATCTTGAGGAGTGGAGAAGTATTGTTAAGGGAGGATACGCAGGGCTTGTTCACCATCTCCTCGGCAGGCTCTTTGGTGGAGAGGAACTGGAGGTGGGGATGTTGATTACAACAAAGACATGGTTCTACCATTGAAAGGTCGTGTGAAGGTGAACGTCAATGGTCTGGAAGTAGAAGAGGAGTTTAGTTAAAATAAGATTCGAAGGACCTTATGCGAAATTGATAACAAAAGATTTTGATAAAAACAAACTTCCAAAAATTATTCTAAAAGGTAGTGTTGTATAACATTGAACATTAATTATTTATTACTTTCACTTACATCAACTTTCGTCATCATTTTGTTAATGTTCCTACTGTTTGCTATCGTGTTATAGGTAATTATTTAATTAATTCATGTCAGGATTCGAATCGTTTTAACCCCTTAACCATTTTTGAATATTTGTAAACCTGAGATAAAAACAAGTTTTATATTATAATGATTTTCTTTCAAATTAATTTTGTTTTCTTCATTTATTGTATTTTTAGTTTTTGATAATTATGTAAATTACACATTATAAACGTATTCACTTCGTAGTATACGTAGTATAAATTAAAATAACTTCTGCTTATATATCAAAACGAATAAGTATAACCACTGTCTATTTATTAATAACCCTCCATATTTTTCAAATTAACTTATTTTTCTTGTATCCCAGCAAAACGAAACTTAGTAAACGTACAGAAATAAAATATACTTGCTTATATTACTATTATTATTACTATCGAATCCAGTTCTACATCGTCAATGTTATTGTCATTCGCGATACCATGAAGATCATCAATTAACTTCAAATCTGATTCAATGTGTGTCTTATTTTTACTTGCGAGACGCTGCTTTAATTCGAAAATCTGAAAATTGTATGAATTTAATGAAAAATATTATATTAAATTGTTGATCATTGTCAAAATTTTATATAAAATAATTTATAATAATACACATATATATATATAAATAATAAGTATATTTACATAAATTAATTTGATTTTATAAAAAAAGAAGTAGGTAATAGTTTGTATTAATAAACATATTATTGTCAATATATTATATTGTTAAACATCTTTAATTTGTTTTCACTATCCTATATACTCAATATAACCAAATAATTAATGTTATTACTGATATATTTACTAATAGAATTAAACATTTCATTTGATTTATAATTAAAAAATTAATAACTATTCAATTTGATTATTATTTAAAATGAAAAAGAGTTCACAGGAAAATGTAAAACAAGAGGTAAACTTAAAAGCTTTGTCTCTGTGTTTCTTTTTATATCTAATTACCTGTTTACCTACCTTTCAACGCCTAGTTGCAGAGTACTGAATAAATCTCATTACTAAGTAGGGTATTAAACTGAATAACAAACAATTATGTCAGCATTTTATTACAATTAAATTTCTAAACTGGTTGAATTTAATACATTATAATTGAAAAATGAATATAAAACTGTACGGAAAATTCATGGAAACAATTAACCAACTTTAACCAACAAACTAATTAATATGTAAAACTTATCCTTCGGTGGTCGGAATATGGTCCAATGGGGATCACGGGTTGTCTTTCACATCCTTTGGGTCATTTAGATCGGCAGACGCAGCCGGATCATAGTTAGGCTTGATATCCAGATGACGAGTATCGATCCCATCGTTAACAATTGTGACCACTCCTCCCTGGCCGCGATAATCCTTCCGAGAGGCTGATACAAGATCCAGGTCAATTCCGGGATTGTGCTCCAAGTACTGGACTACATTGTTCTTTTAATTATAAAATAGAAGACGACTGTGAGTGATTTTAGCTTTGGGGAAGATCAGAGCAACTATTTTTTTCATTCTTAAGTGGATTCCTTTTTGAAAAGAGTATTTTTATTGATGAAAGTTCGTAGACGATTTCTTAGATTTAAATATTTTTTACCCGAATTTGAAGAAGTAATGTAAGTTTTATAGTATTAATTAACCAGCATTGTCTAGCAGATGTTAACGATCTAATTGGCACTTCACACTTTTAAAATGAGTTTAATTAAAAACCAACCAGTTGCCATTGTCGAATCCATTATGAATCATTGAAATCTATATATAATGTTGCTGATTTGCTTCGTTCGAAGTTTCACCTCACCATTGATGTAGTCAATCGAAAGACTCCTGAAGTCACGCTCCAATAGAATTTGTTGCTCAACGTGTTTTATCTTCAACCAGTAAAAAAATATCAGTTTTACATGGCTCTTATTCAAACTATAAAGGCGGTAACGATAACTAACACGAGGATGTTTTCTAAGAAGTTGGACCATCTCATCGGCACTTTGCTTACACAGATTGGTTGAATGGCAAACATCTTTGTGTTGGATGTGGTAAAAATCATCAGTAGAAAACACCTGCAACAACAACAATTTATTATATATTTCTTAATATTTGCTAAATGATATAAATATAGTACAACAGATTACCTTCCGAACAAGTTTGAATCCGTGACTTTTGAGATAGGATTTAACCTCTTCTGAGTGCTCTCCATTCACCTCAATGGCAAAATCGTCTGTCCATTGTTGGTTGTAAACGTGTTTGGCCACAGAGTTTCCAAGTAAACCCAGTACCACTTTTATTTTGAATAAAGCTAAAGAGTGAATTTCATAGATAGTATTTATAAAGTAAAAAGTAAAAGATTGTTTTTACAAATAATTTTAATAAAAAAAAGAATTTCGATAAACTAGTTTGTCATTTTCAAATCAAATTATGAAATGAATACGTATTTCGCAATAACATTGACAAAACACATATTTCAAACGAAATAGAGGAAAACAAATATTTAAACTATATTGAGGACATGTTTATTTATTTATTTAAATAAACACATAAAATCAAATTTAGATAATCAATCACTTTTAAACAATTTAAAATATCTTGGAAATGGGGGTTCGAGGGGATAAGGGGGGTTTGAAGGGATGAAAAACTGTAAAAATTGCGTTACATAACATTGCGTTATTGAACAGTCACAACAAAAAAGTTCAGACGTTGATTCAACACATAATATTAAAAAAGAAAATGATCACAGCAAATTTCCCTTAAAAGAATTTATAAATCACTTCATATAAAAATATATTAATAATAATAAATATTTACTGTAGATTTAAAATATTTTGAAATATAATCTAAATTTCATAAAAAGATTTCATTTTGTTATAGTCAATACAAATAAAGATTTTCTGCGACGATTGAACTGAACGTGTTTGAGAAAAATATATTTTTATAATGCAATAGAATTTATTTTTAATAAAAACGCTTCAACAAATATGTCAACAAAGAACACTTTCAGAGTAAATATATACCTCCGTATTTAATCACGTTGTATTTAATTAATATTTGACGTATTTACAGGGTTCATCGCAGTCAGGGAAATCAGAAAGTGTCAGGGAAAAACAATTTTTGAAAAATTAATAAAGTATTGTACATATTAATGTTAAAATTAATTGTTACCCAAAAAAATGTTGTGCTCTGCATAAATTTATTTAGTTATATGACTTTCTATTTTATAACACAGCTGCAATGTAATGAGTAATATGTTTTTACTGTATTATGAAATACAACCTCAAATTTTTTTTGCGCTGCTTGCCAATCATTTTGTACACATAACCTGTATTACTGCATATTGTACACAATCATTTTTTTATTGAAATTTATTCAAAATAGTTACATTTTTACCCATTTTTTTTCATTTTCTATATAAAAATATTAAAAGTTATATAAATGTCAAAAAGTGGAATATTGTCAGGAAAAATAGTCCTGAGAAATACTATCAACCCTGTATTTAGCAATATATATATATATTGTTTATATTTATGTATATTATTGGCCTATTTATAGATGTACTAGATAGGAGCAGCAGCCATATCCAACAAATTTGGTATCATAATTAACTTCTTTAAATTAGCAAACTACTATATTTTATTCAAAAGACAGTCTGATATAAAAATGGTTAAATCAATAGCAAAAGGATTAAAATAAATTAAATTGACAAATAATTCTCCTGAAAAACATTTTGTTATAAATATAACATATATAACAATTAAGACTCATAATATATATATAAATATTAAAGCAACTACTTGTACAGAGTTAGGTAATCCTGTACTTTAGTGTGGTAAGTTAAAAAAAATTATAAAATTAATTAAGTGTGGTAAATTAAAAAATTTATAACACATTTTTGATGTTCAAGTGTGGTGGAACCGGCGGAGCCAGTTCCTGGGTCTACAATAATGTTGGTTTAAAGCTTTGTTTCGACTTTTAAGCTTTTGATAATCAAATATTTCCAGGACCCCAGCATCCAAACTGACGTCTTAATTTCCTTTTGGCATGCATCCACATATTTTCAATGCAATTCGTATGGATGCTGGGGTCCTGGAAAAATTTGATTATCAAAAGCTTTAAACCAACATTATTATAGACCCAGGAACCGGCTCCACTGGTTCCACTACACTTAAACATCAAAAACGTGTTATAAATTTTTTTAATTTACCTCGCTAAAGTACAGGATTACTCAGAGTTATATTAACTGATTTACTTTTTAGTTTTTAATTATGCACCAAACACTTTTTTTTTTTAATTTGACCAATTTTAGACATAATTTTATTAAGTTTGTCAATTTAGTTTGATAAATATTGTTACATTGTTAATTCCTCCAAATATTTGTCTGAAAATTATGAATTAGTCAAAAATCTCCAAAAAAATATTTTTGTAAAATTTTGGGTAATTTAAGACATAAAATTAGTACTAAACAAATAATAAAATGCTCAAAAATACCTATTAAAGCTGGCCAGATGAGGAAAATTTCAAAAATGTTCACTATATCCAAAACTCTTTAATTTATGGCAATTTTTGCAATGATTTTAGGAGTGCAGATCACAATTTAATAAAAATTGTCTAAAATCTTAGGTATAACCTTGTCTAAATTTCATATTTCAGATATTTCGTATGTGCTAGGAGAATATATCCAACACACAATCAGGAATTTTAATTATAAAAAATATTTTGTATACAAAAGACCAATGATCAATGATCAACAAATATTAACATTTAAAAGGCCATTAGATACATTTGTAATAAATGGAATACATTTGGAATACACATTATTAACCCATTAAAGCCAGACTTATTTTTGATTTATTTTTTCTGAAATTTTTCAGGTATCGATCATAGAGATGTAAAGAGCTTGTATATAATGTATTGGTATTATACT
>JAUZNC010044559.1:0-16724 GCA_034780395.1 Vannuccia rotundouncinata | reverse complement strand
TTTACTTTACTTTACTTTACTTTACTTTACTTTACTTTACTTTACTTTACTTTACTTTACTTTACTTTACTTTAATTGTATGCATAAGTCTCCTAAAATCGATCCTTATATATACAATCACTTTTTTTGCTTACCTATTTAAAACTAAAACATTTCTAAACATGAACTATAATACATGGTCTCATTTTATTTGTAATATTATTTTTGTCAACCTAACTATTTTAATATTTTAATCATATTACGTGTTATACTATTAGTAGTAGTATATGAATATTATGTATAATATTTTATATAAAAATATATAAAGTATAAATTCTAGATGATATTTGAATGAGTCATTCAAAAAATTTTTTTAATTAAATTATTTTATATGTTAACAGTTCTTGTATAAGTAAATGCATATGAACGAAACTTTTGTCGAAAGATTTTACACAATATTATACAATATTATCAATAAATTAAACAAAACATCCCTTTTATATTTTCTACTATTTTTTAATATAAATTTATATTCTACTTTATTCTTATTATTTCCTAATAAAAAATAATTATAAAGATATAAAAATTACAGAAAATAAATTTAGTTTGGTCGTAACAACAGTATAGGAACATATTTGATTCTATAAATTTCGTATTTTTCTTTGTTCCATCTTATCAGGATGTTATCCAAGATGTCGACGAGAGCTACAGCGGCACCATCGACTATCAGGAGTTCATCCAGATGATGGACAGTCGTTACCGCTGCTTTCCTCCGTGTGATGACGAAGAGGAGAGTGATTTGAGGGCGGCCTTCGACCTTTTCGACCACGATAAATCGGGCTACATTAGCATCTCTGAGATGCAGACTGTTTTACACTCACTCGGGGAATCTGTGTCAGAGATCGAGTTGGCGCAGATCGTTGATGACACCGACGGTCGGGAAGTATCCGATCAAGATAAGAATTATTCCTCCTCTTGTGACAAACAGAGGATCGATTTCAAAAAGTTTCATCATCTTCTCAAGAGGAAGGCAAGTCAATGTTTAAAATGGTCTGAGAAAAATCGAGTAAAGGAAAAGACTGCAATTAGTGACACATTGATTTCATCTCACTCCCAATCTCTCTCTCCTTTATTCATGTATCCTCTATTGTCATACATCACACTATAAAATAAAGGCAAAACTAATATGACACTTATTTTACTGTTTCCATGTCATTGATTCAACTTTAATTGGATGCATAAGTCTCCTAAAACGATCCTTATATGCAATCACTTTTATTGCCTACTTATTTAAAAATTAAACATTTCTAACCATGAACTATTTTAATGCATAGTCTCATTTTATTTGAAATATTTCAATGATGTTGTTTTGTGATATATTTTGTGATCTTGTAGATATATTTAATAAATGTACAAAAGTCTTCCTTGATAAAAAGTAGAAGCTTATAGAATTCTACTTAATAATAGAATTTAATTGATTTAATAACTTTTTATTACTTACTTTGTCTTATTTTTTATCGTATAACCGGAAGATTAATTATCTAGATCTGCTTTAACGAAATTAGTAGTCTGTCTTTTAGATATAATTATGCGAATGTTTCTCTTCTTTTAAATTTTATCAAGTAAAATGATAAAGTAATTTACTAATAATGTTTTAATTCAACCCTAATTTGTTGAGATACGGCATTTATAACTTCACATATAAATCACAAAAATAATTTATCCATTTTACTTTTCAGTTATATTATATATTCAGATATTTTTATTGCTCCTTTGAGCAACAACAAAAGAGTTTAATGAATTAATTGTATGCGCGAAAAAATCTGATAAAACATGATAAATCATACTTGGAAAAGAAAATATTGCAACACATTTTTGACACAAGAAAATGCATTGTTTCTTTTATATTTTTTAAAATTGAAAGAATTGTTAGCTTTAATTAAAACTTGTTATAATACAACTAAATCCCTGGGAAATATTTTTGCGCTAGAATTATTTACATTGAAAATTAAACATTTGTGTCTGACACAAATTCTCTATAATTGGACAAGTTCTATTTAGTTTCATTTTGGGAAATTCCTTTTGAATATCAAAACAATATTAAAAAGTGGTTCAAAACGCTAATTATTCTGTATCAGAACAAAACACGCCGTCAATTTTTCATATTTCTTTAAAATTATTTTAATTTTTCTTTGATGGAATTACAGTTTTCTCTCATTTTTATATGCTTCAAAACATTTGCCCAGTATAACTCATATATTTAGATCAATAAAACATGTAACAATTTCTCGTTAAAAATTCTAGAAATATGCCTTAAATATAAATAAAAGAACAATTCTGCGTTTTGCATCTTGGCAAATTGAAAGTGTATGCTGAATAATAAATCCAAATTTTTGATGTCCGATGAAATTTGACTATGACTGAGCAAGGTTCTCCCTTTTCATAAAAAAATATATAATGGTAAAAACACGAGAATTTATCCGACCGATATATTGAAGAAGGACACCTTTATCAAGATCAAATTGATAATCCAATTATATACACTAACTAACTAAAGTCTAATAATATAAAATGATATAATTCATATCATATTGATCTTTTATGTAATTTCCATTTCACTGATTTGCTGTTTAATATTAATTTATAATTTTATTGTAGCTGGAATTTTATTTATATTTATTTATTTAATTAGATTTTCTTCGAAATATTGGATAAATATATCCATATCTTATATTTAAATTGAACCATTATATTAATATTATGAAACATTAATTAGTTAAAATTGAATGATAAAATAATATTTTTACAAAAGAATTTATCAGAAATTAAAAGAATCTTTATAATCAAATATCATATAATTATTTATCATAAGATGGTGGATAATTAAGTTAGTTTATTGAAATATATTTAACAGTTATAATTTATGTAGATTATAGTGTCCAAATTTACTATTTTATCTACAAATAGTATCAATCTGCATCAACAAATCTTTGCAGATCTTGTGTCCGTTTTTCGAATTCTTTATTCATCATTTGTGCATTAAAAGTTGGAGGTTGCAGTTCCAAAATCTTTATTATTGAAATCAGAATTGTTTTCAATTCTCAGTGCTTCCATGCGAGGAAACAAAGTGATCACAAGCATTAATGGCCGGCGAATGTAAACTGCTTTATTAGACGAATTTTCTTTTCATCCTTAAAATTAAATGTTACTGCACAACTTGGAGTCTGGCGTTGAAGAGCCATATTCTTCGTCTGGATATGTAGTCCAGCATTTTGTTGCAGCACCTCTCACTAATCGCAACATGAACAAACCCAACTAAATGTCAGAAAAAAGTCTTAAGGAATCCTTTTTGTGGAAAGTTCTCATTTTAAGGGAATTCCAAAATATACGCCAAGGGGTATAATGTACCGAACACAGAGCGCTGAAGTTCTGAAGGATATCTTCAAGTATTCAGATTGCTCCGCAAGGCGGTCTTCAATTCTATTTAGGACATCAGACAAGCAAATATCTTGGGCGACCAAACATAATATTGTAATGTAAATAGAGCTCGCCTTTCATCCAAGTCTTGATTCTTTTTACATCTATACAGCAGAGTCCTCCGTTCATCGAATTCTGAATTTTCCTTTTCGTCATTGAATGATTTGTCATGTTGGTAAGGCAGAGATACATTAAGAACATCGCTATGAAGTGTGAAGTGTGCACACACTACCCGAGCAACATTTTTTCCATACCCAGGGGCCACCGGCATATAAAGAGAGAAGGGAAGAAGATGAAGAAGGTTGTGGGACCCGAAGAGAAGAGATTTGCTGTTTAACTATGGGAGAGGTAAAAAAGGCCCTGAGAGAGATGAGTGAAAACAATGCGGCTAGGTTAGATGGTCTCCACCCGAGACTCCTGAAAATTTTACCAAGAGAAGGAATTGAGATGGCCAAGAACTTGTTGGATATGTCCTTCAGAGAAGAAAGCGTGCCCAAAGGCTGGTGGGAAGCGAATATTGTTCCCCTTCTAAAACTGAACAAGAATGCGGCAGAGATGGGATCGTACAGACCAGTCATCCTCACCTCCTGTCTGGAGAAATGGATGGAACGAGTCTTATCCAACCGTAAGGGATTCTTCCTTGAGAGCAGAAACCTGTTAAGCAAGTGGTCAGCAGGATTCAGGGTGGGGAGAAGCGTAGAGGACCAGCTGATTAGACTCTCTCAAGGCATATATGATGTGTTCCAGAGAAAAGAAAAACAGTCTTGGTGTTTTTTGACTTTGGCCGCGCGATGGCGTGATGGCCTGTTCTGGAAACTGAGCAGGAGGGCGTATGTAGAGATGGATGGTAAAAGAAGCAAGACGAGGATTTGAAACAAGGCTTATTTCAAGGCTCTGTGTTGTCACTACTATTATTCTTAGTATATATTAATGACCTCTTCGAAGAGATTGCTGGAAGAGATGAGGTCAGCGTCTTTGCTGGGAGTCTGGAAAGTGCTGAAGATATTCAATGGGCAGTCAATGTGGTGTGGAGGTGGAGCCAAGACTGGCTTATGACGGTATCAGTCGGCAAATGCTCAGCGACCCTTTTCAGCAACTTAGAGTAGACAAGAATCCCTCCTTCCTTGGAGTGACATTTGACAGCGGGCTGATCTTCGACAAACAGTGTAAGAAGGTGGTGGAGAAAGCCAGAGAAAGAGTAAAGATCCTGAGAGCGCTTGCAAGGAAAGACTGGGCATGGGATAAGGAACTACCAAGAGGAACTACTACGAAGAGGAACCTCATAAGATCTGTACTATTGGCAGGAACTACAGCGTGGACACCCTGGTTGAGCAAAACACAGTGGGAGAGACTGGAGAAAGTACAGAGGGAAGCTGGGAGAGAGCGATTGCGGGACTAGTGGCCCATCAGAAGATGGGTGGTCGAGATCGAAAATAGCAGGAGGGCCGGAGATGAGAATCCGAGTAGGCAGGTGGTCGAGAAGGTTGTCCGGCAGAGACCGAAGTAGTAGGGGTGGAGGAAGAAGTCAAGTAAATTGCTCGCAGAGACCCATGATGAAAGTTAAGAGGAGCAAAGTGCCACAGATGAGAGAACCATGGAGGAAGAGACCAGACGTGAAATTTTATGTTAGAGGAAAGAAGAGCGACGCTGAGAGAACGATTAGAGAGGAAGCAATGCAGAGACTTAGGGAAAGTGAAGAGGAAACTGCCCTCTTCACCGATGGCGCATCGAGTGAGGAAAGGGAAAATGGAGGTGCAGTATATGTGGTGATGAGGGGTAGTGTGAACGATCCGGAAGTGGTGGAGAACATCAAGAAGGCAGTTGGCAGGGTATGCTCCTCATTTCATGCAGAAATGGTGGCGTTGAAGTGATTCTTTGAAAACCAGAGAGAATGGAACGTGGCCAAGATTGTTTAAAAGATGTCAAGCGAGCATTGTAGTGATTGAGAAAAGGAAACGAAGAACGTGAGCGAGATGATAAACATGGTGGAAGAACTGCTCTAGAAGATCACACAGGGAAATTCATCCATGTGGATTTGTAGTCATTGTGAAATCAACGGAAATGAAATGGAGGATAAAGAAAGACCGAGAAAGGCCGACTGGCAAGAGTTCATGAAGCATTCATGGCAAAAAATTACGAAATTTCCAGGAAGATCCACTCCTCACGATATCTACAGTTACTTAGTGAAGAATGTTAAGAAATGCGCGGTGAAGAATGTTAAGAAATGCGCGGTGAAGAATATCTCGAAGGTGTGTATCAGAAAGAAGAAAATTGCATGGATGTCTGCGGAGTTACAGCAGGCCATCAAAGAACGAAACAAACTGAGAACTGACTTACACAGTAACAAAGAAGCATTGGTTGCAAAGTGTTTGAAAGTACGTAGGATTACAAAAGAAAACAAAGAAAAGAATTGGATTAAGTTATTTGATGATTCTCGTCCATTGCCCAAGATTCTAGCAAGATCTGGAGAATGGTGAAGTCACTGAATGGATGCCCGAAAACCAACGAGAAGAATGTCGCACTGGTTCACGAGATGAAATAAATATACAGTTTCAAGAAGAAGGCAGATACTTTCATGAGACACTACGCCGGTGTTAATAAACTTCGATTCAACAAAGAAGAACGTAGTTTCAACAGACGAGTGAAGAAACAGCTCGAAAGGATGAATATTAACCACGAGTCTTCAGTCATATAGCAAAGTGCATGGAAAGTATGGTTGCAAACAGGTTGGTGCACCTGACGGAGTGCAACGGTTGGTTCTGTAGTGAACAAGCTGGTTTCAGAAAGGGTTGGTCTAAGGAGGACCAGCTATTCAACATCACTCAATTCATCAACGATGCATTCCAGATAAAACCAGCCAAAGGACGGTGCTTGAACTGCTTGATTATTGCAAGGCGTACGACACTGTGTGGAAATACAAACTACTGGATAGGATGCTTCAGAAGGGGGTTCTAAGGAAATTCATCACCTGTATTCGGGGGTTGCTGAATAACAGAAGAGCAAGGGTGAAGATCAACTACGAATGCGGAAAGCGAATGAACCTAAGCCAAGGTTTACCCCAATGTGCTGTGCTGTCATTGAACCTATTTCTCTTTTTCATTGATCCGGTTAAGGATTGTCTATTTCAACGACATTGATCTAAGCGTATATGCTGACGTCATAGCCATATCCATAGCCATCTGGGCGAGGAATAAGGACAAGTATGAAGCGGCAAGGATAGTACATCTGAGGGTGCAACAGATTCAGGACTGGAGTAGTAGAGGGAAACTTATTATAAATCCCAGTAAGTGCAACATTTCTTTCTTTAGCTCGGACACAAACGAAGCCCATTGGAAACCGACAGTGATTGTCTTCTGGGAGTTAGCTATGACTGAACCCTTAACTTTAATAATCATGTGAAACTTGAAAGGTCCCAGAATAAAGCGCTCATGATAGTCACAGGCCATCTCAAAACAATTCCGGTATAAGCCCAGAAACGCATGAAGCGTGACATCTTTAAAGCGGGCCAGAAGACCAAGTTCGTCAGTAGGGATAACCCGAGGAGTATCGTCAAAGAGGGCACCCCGTACCAAAGGCCAAGACCAGAAGTAGTTTTAGAGAACAGGTCAGGAAGCTAGAGGATACGATGGTGGGATTTAGGGGGCCTTATCTCCCCAGCGAACAGTCTTAACCAAAGAGGCACTCCAGCGTGGAAGTGTCCAAAAAACCATCATTGGATCTCAAGACCGGGGATCAACTATGGAGCTGATACCATCATTTACACAGATGGATCGGTTGAAGGTGGTCTAGGAAAAGGTGGAAATGCTACTATCATTGCAACAGCGACCCGGTAAACGCAACCACGCTGAATGTCTCCAGCAGGAAGGACTGGGTTTGGACGTGCTCTATGGAAACAGAGGAAACAGAATGGCTCGGGATTGGATGAAGGATCTTCGGGGGGTCCTTTCTCCCAATCTCGTCCCTTTATGAGGTTCCCCAGACTGGGGACACATATGCTACCTCCACCTGGTAGGTAGGAATGGCATGATTGAGGATGGCAAAAATGAGACGAAGGCTTTGGCCACTTTTGACAAATCTATCTCCAGCTCCTAAATACCTTTTACGTATCATAAAATGCAATTTTCAGACTAATTGTAGCAGCCTAAAATGTACGTTTTTAAAATCATACAAGCTTGTGAAAAGTGTAGTGGATCTACTTGCAGCAATATTTCATCAACACTCCATTTATAAGGAACCCATTTCGTTCACATCCAAATCTCCTAAATATCCCCATACGATGGACCATTGTCTTTTCTAAGTCCATGAGTATCTGACTCAGACGTCTTTCAAATAAGCGATGGTCAATACATATGGCTTCCCTAACTGCCCCAAACATCCTCTTTTCTTTTGTCGCTAGTTTGACGACTTTGACCTTTAGCTCTTTCAAAACTCTTCCGCTCATCACTACTAAATTATTTCATAATTTTTTGATGTGTCTGTTAGATCAAAATATTGAGAATATCTACACCTGATAGCCTATACCATATCTTTGTAAAATGTCAATAAAAAAGTTTTCTGTTTATACGAAAATAATTAGAGCAATTATAATAATTAAAATTCACCAAATTAAGTAATATAATAATTGTATTAGTTAATTAATAAGAGAAACCCAATAATGAAATCATAACACTTTTTTCATTGAACTTTACTGCATATATTTTTTAAAATGATTATCTTTCTATATGACAAGTAATGTTGTATCTTTTCTAGTTTGAACAACTCAATTAGTTTATTTGTAACATTTAAACTGATTTCAAATATGCCGAAAATGTTCACAATATGAAACAGTTTAAACAAATTTAAATAATTTATCAAACAAACATAAAACGTAACATCACTATTTGTATCTCCAATGAAAACATCTGCCTCAAACATTTGATCAGAAATATAAATAATAATATTGTATCATTTTCCTTACTTCCCTATCGGAAGAATCGTGAACAGTATTTGGATGAAGATAAGAGAAATATTATCTAAATATTTTACTTCATTGGCATTCTTCAATGTCATATTTGATATTTTGTAACAATATTATAATTTAAAAATTATTTTCTCTACATATAAATAATAAATTAATAAATTCTCTCAGTTCTAAAATATGTAGCTAACAATGTTATAATAAAAAGTTAGATTTAAAAATAATATTTAAATATCATTCGATGTATTTTAAAAATAAACGGCTTCTAAAATGACTTCCATACTTGAGCAATTTTAATAATTAATTGATTTCTTGTCTCAAAGAATAGAAATTGTGATGTGATATCCACTCTTTTCTGAAGGCCAGGACAGATTATAGATTAGTTATAATAGTTGAAAGATCTTAAAATAAATAAAAATCATTTAAAGTGACAATCTTCAATGGAATTGTTTCAAGACGAGATGAGAGAGTGTGTATAGTGGAAGAATATGATGGAGAATCAGAATTGATGTAGCAAGAGTGATATAAATCGACCATGCAACTAATGAAATAAATCTTCAAAAGAAAAGTCGGCACTAAAGTAGGAGAGTTAGATTGGCATTAGTTAATGGGTCCAGCAACCCTTTAAATTAAGGAACAAACAATTTGTCTGCTTCCCACACGATTCTGTTCCTCTCTCCTCTCCAGCAAGAGAAGCAATTTTTACAACTTCACAAAAATTATCAGAGCCTCAGCTAAAACAAACAGCTCCCTGACATTATAGTGGGTTTTTTGTTTATTTAGGGGACAATTTAAATTAAGTTTATTGGTGTTTTTATGTTTGCGAAAAATATTTAGACATTAATTGAAGCCGAAAAGTTGGCTGATTGAAATGAGGTTTTAACATGATCTAAACAATAATTAATTATTTTAGAATATAACTTAATAGGAAACTTTAATTATGAACTAATGATTCATACATATGGTTCACATATATTCAGGGTTCATTCATGTATATAACTTACAAAATACAGGGTTCATACTTGTATATAGTACAAAATACAGAGTTCATTCATGTATTATTATTATTATTAATAATAAAATTATACAGTAGTTCAATAACAAAAAAGGCTGTCTACTCAATAGATAGGATACTAAAAAGGAAAAACAAGCAACAGACAAAAATGTTAAGCGCACTAGGTGCTGTGGCACTGTTTCAGAGTAAGGAGACCGCTAATGCCACATCGTCTAAGTTCTGTCGGAGCATAAGCTACCACTAAGGTCAGGGCGGGTTGAGGAAGGGCCTTGGCGCTGACGATTCGTCGTCTTTCTTTATGCAGAAGCTAAGGTCAAGAATACCGAGTTCACGGAGTGCTGCGCTTGAGGTGGTGTCAGGGTAGTGCAGTCCGATAGCGAAGTGAGCAAGGGCACGATGAGCCAGCATCGTCGTGGTAAGCAGAATAGCTTCCAGACCGAAGTAAAGAATGGTACAACTGCGGTTCTGAAAAATTTTAATTTTGAGGCTTTGTCGACAGACGTTAAAGAACGAAGATAACTTTCGGGATGGAACTTTTGGATAGCTTGTGGATGGAACTTTTGAACCAAAATAGATTAAATTATTTACTGCGAGATCGTCAGCAAATGCCAAATATGGAAGGCAGATTTCTGCGACACAGAAGTTGGTATGCTCCAATCTCCAAGTTGGCATCACGTAGAATTGCGTCGGGTAGGATGACGACCAAGAAGGGGGCAAGTGTATCGCCTTGTTGGACGCACTTGTTGTTAGACTGTCTTGTGTTCGAACCCGGGCCGCTGTGCCAGTGTAGAGCGCCATTATTGCTTCGATGAGAATATCGGTAACGTCATGTATGCGGATACAGAATGGGATGGAGTCGAGGCTGACACTTTCGAATGCTTTGCGGAAGTCGACGAATGTCACCACGAGTGGTCGTTGGTAAGCCCGGCAGTCGGTGATGGTGATGTGCAACGCGACGCATTATTCCGCAGTGGAGCGACCTGGAGTATTCCACATGGGAGGTGGACAGTCAGTTAATCATGTGTGGCCGGATATTTTTGCAGCAGTACAAATCAGTGATGTGCTACATTGGTTGTCTAGGGCGGGATCCTACTATTCATATTTTTGTTAATGAAAAATATATTATTATATGTTTATAGGGGGTGACTTTGAATGAAAGAAAAGTATTTAAAAGCAATGAAAAAATCTTTTTTTTTGGTTGATATAAATTAAATCATGAAATGAAACCTCAAAAACTATTTAAAGCCACCCCAGTTTACGGTACATTACAAAATACAAGGTTTATACAGCTTGTATAAATATATTTTTTATATCATTTTTTAATTTTATGTCGTAATGTATAAGCAAATTAATATTCACATTAATAGAATCACTTCTATCCAATTATTCTAGACTATGATATGAGACACCTGTAGAGGGGTGTACATGAACCCTTGTTAGTCCGGTCTGCATGATAACTTACTTTATACTTATAGAAAATATATCATTATTATTAAGATGGATTACAGGTTGCGACAAGTCATTTCTATTTATGGACATCATTTGTCCATTCTGCTAACATGATTGTGTTAAAACAAAGTATTAGAATTGTAAAAAAATTGTATCTAAAATTAAAAATTTATCTAAACAACTACACATTCAAGAAATAAATTGAGTCTAAATTTTTAAGGGGTTGCTGAATATGTTATAGAAACATTAAAATTCATTCATGTCGACGTATCCAAACTTTTTCTCAACTCAACTGGAATTATGTAAAAGCTATTTTCTTTATAAAGAGTTGATTGTGTTCGTTTTCTAACTGGTATACCCTGTCCCCAACTTCTTACAAGAGTATTTCATAAAACAGCTCTCAGATTAATTTCGTTAGACATAGGCTTCTTTCTTTACCATTATGTTCCTCTTTTCTGCCTCTCTCTCTCTCTATCCCTTATCCTTCATTCTCCCTTTCTAAATATCTCCCTTTTCAGCTAACTGGAAAACTCGGGCAAGTCCGGATATAATAATAATGGGGAAAATGGAAAGTTGTGTTACAATTGAAGACAAACAAATGAAATGCAACATGACTATTTTCCATTTTCAACACTTAGTCCATTCAACTCAGCCCAACTATATGAAAGAAATATTTCTCTAACTTTTTAACTTAAATAGTGATTATTTCAGTGAATATAACTTGTTTAAAAGAGCTAATAATACCAAAGCTGGAACAATAAACGACCGATGCAAATAGTTTTGGTATTTAGCTTCTGTGGAAGTGGTTGTGACCAAAAATGATGTAAATATTCTAATTCTACATTTATAATTGAATATTTCGGTAAACTTTAAGAGGAAATCTAATTATTTATTTTATAAGTTAATAAATAGTCGAATCGATGGGACTTCTCTTTGCTGTTTATGTTGTTGAACTTGATGATTTTACATTTTCCAAATATCAAGGTAATTATTTTGACTCAGTAAAAGATTAAATATTATTTTTTAAATAATTGAAATGGTTATTAAAGTATCTAATAAGGTCATAATTTAGAAAATCCTTTCGAAAAACGTTAATAATGTTATAAAACTAAGTAATAATCACAACATTTCTTTATAATTTTTTGATTACATTTTTTTACATTTTTTTTTTATTATTTTTTTTTATTTTTTACAGTTTTTATTTATCTACAAATATATAATTAATTTTTCTTGAGTTAATGTCTGAAAGCTGATCAATAATCGAAAAATCAAATAATATTAAAAAGTTCTTAATAAGTTAAACAATTTTTTACAATATTTGTCAGGAAAGTGTTCAATTTTAAATTTGACTTCTGGAATAAATATTCTTATATTATACTTATCAATTGTATTATTACAAACCGTACCTTATGAGAATTATAAAAATTGAAAATTACAAAAGTTGGAGGTCAATAACCATTCTCTTTTATTATATTTCCAAAGAGCCTGGCCCTAGACAATTGCATTCTATTTATAATCTATACTCCTAAGTGGGTACCTTACGGGAATTCACTAATTCAATCATCTTTGATCTCTTTAACAACATTAATTTGAAAATTAAGGTCTTAACTCTATTGACGTAAATTTCCACAATAATTTATCATAAATTGATTAGAAAAAAACTGCTAAAATCGGGGTTTTATTTCAAGCAAATTATCTACCATCGCTCCCATTTTCATTTCAGATAGTGCATCAGTTAATTGTATTAATGAAATTTCACAAATTAATGACGCACTTAAACTAATTCTAGACATGCATGAGAAATTGATTTAAATGGTGTAAGGTCAGCTCTTAATATGTTTGGATCTTAAATTGATTAGTTAATCAGGTATCTTATAAACATTGAAATATTATCTTATGTTTTGTGTACCTATCCTAGATAGAAATAATAAAATAATATTTTGATTTTGATTACAACTTAAAGACATCTCTAATTTTTTTATAAACCACAAATCGCTTTAATTTTTCATAACGAATTCGATTTTATTGATAATACTCCAAAGAGATTTATAAATTTATTTTTTCATAATTATTGCAAACAAACCCACTTTTAAACCCACAAGCCTACTATATCTTACTCATTTTTACATCTACACAAATTATTTAATTTATCCAAGTCGTTGGGAATTTGCTTCATTAATGTACAAATTTTCCAATTTTATTCTTAAGAGGAGAGCTATATAGCAAAAACTGGAATTTGAAACATCTGTAGCGTATGTTATTGTTTCATAATGAAGTCCTCTTTCGGAATCCGCTCCTCGTTTTTCAATTAAATTAAGTTTTCTTCTGTCATGGGATGTATCTACAATCGCCGTATACATTGGCATGTTGCACCAGAAATTAGCCAAATAATGATGAAAAAATAAATTAATTTACTGCTGCTATTCCTAAACATTATGCTTAACATTGTCCAATAATTAGATTCTACAAATTTTCTTTAGAAATCTGTGGGTGTATATATTCCCAACTTGAAAGGGTATAATCTAAGACTTTTTGCAACTTATTAAATGAAAATATTTATATACTCAAATTAATAAAATTTTTATTTTATTTTTCAATCTGTTTTCAATTTGAAATAAATATTCGATTTTAAAAAAATAATTAAAAATTTTAGATATGAATTTCTACCAAATTATTTTTAATATTTAAAGCATGATCGTGTATACTAATTTCTTTTACAACATTTTTTGGAATTATTTAATACAAAACACAAATTAAAAAGATTCATATGTAGATTAATATTACGTATGTCACAAATTAATTCTGTTGAGAAAGGTTTTGCATTTAGACGCCGAAATATTTACAATTATTTGTAAATTTTAAAGTCTTTTGTCTACATAATATATATTTTTTTAAGTTAGCATATTGAGTGATTAAAAACATTATCTGTGTTAGAGCGTGACCCATCATTAACAAAACTAATATCCAGTGTAGATTACAAAGTCACAAAATCTTCTCAAACTAAAAATTAACGATAGTTCTGCAGCAAATAAGGATTTTCCTTTGAGTTTGCACGAATAGAACAGTTTGCTAAATGCAAATATGACAGCATTAATTGGATTATCTATTAAGAGTAAATCATTATGAAACCGTTGCTAATAACAGCTTTAATTAATAATTGCCTAATATTTATTGATAACCGCTAAATATCATTTTGTCCTAGAGATGTATGTATATTTTTAGAAATATCAGATTTTATACTTATATATAATACATACATATTAAAATGTTGTCCACTTTTATAGAAACTTTCGAGACACATTCAAGAAACTTTTATAGACACTTTTAAGACACTTTCAAGAAGTTTTTATAGACACCTTCGAGACACTTTCAACACACATTCAAGACACTCTAAAGTTACATTCAAGACACTTTCAAGACACTTCCAAGACACTTTCAAGACACTTTCAAGACATATTGAAGACACTTTCAAGACATATTGAAGACACTTTCACGACACTTCCAAGACACTTTCAAGACACTTCCAAGACATTTTTAAGACACTTTCAAGATACTTTCAAGACGCTTTCATCACACTTTCATAAACACTTTCAAGACACTTTCATAAACACTTTCATAAACACTTTCAAGACACTTTCATAAACACTTTCAAGACACTTCAAAAACACCTTTAAGACACTTTTAAGACACTTTTATAGACACTTTCAACACACATTTAAGACACTCTAAAGATACATTCAACACACTTTCAAGGCACTTTCAAGACACTTTCAAGACACTTTCAAGACACTTTCATAAACACTTTCAAGACACTTCAAAGACACCTTTAAGGCACTTTTAAGACACTTTTATAGACACTTTCAACATACATTTAAGACACTCTAAAGATACATTCAACACACTTTCAATGCACTTTCAAGACATTTCCAAGACACTTTCATAAACACTTTCAAGACACTTCCAAGACACTTTCATAAACACTTTCAAGACACTTTCAAGACACTTCCAAGACACCTTTAAGACACTTTCATAGACACTTTCAAGACACTTTCATAAACACTTTCAAGACACTTCAAAGACACCTTTAAGACACTTTCAAAACACTATTATAGACACTTTCAACACACATTCAAGACACTCTAAAGATATATTCAAGATTCTTTCAAAACACCTTCAAAACTCTTTCAATTATTATTGATAGATCAATATAACTTTTATATCATGATACATATTATAAACATTTAAGCAAACAATTTTGTTGCTCTATGATTATAAATTATTCCAGTAATTCTACTAAGATTTTCAAAAAAAATATCAATAAATTATCGTATATACATAGACATTATATATCTATACTCTAACTGTATCTATATTTTATGGGAGATAATTTTTCGAGTCAATGATATGTTTTGTTAAGAATCTCCGAGACACGAAGCAGCGTGGTTATTGTAACCTTATTCAGATTTATTCCATAGACATTACACTATAACTACAATATATAGATATATATTGTCTATGATCGATATTTTCATATATATTTTCACTCATCAATTTAATATTGGATATTTTACAGATTCAAAACTGTAGAAGTTTATGATAAAAGCTGCAGTAAAAATTTTAACGAAATTAAAAACTTCCGAATATTTAATTTTTAAATGAATATTTATAGATCTTTGAAAATAAACAATATCATAGATCTTTTAAAATGCATAAGAATAGGTTATATATGGTTGATATTGTTTTTAATGGTCTAATAATTGATATCGTAATAATTTATATGGCAATAATAATAGTGAAGTTAGGAAAATATGATATCAATTACGATATCGCCATTCTGTCAATTATTTTCATGTTTTTATAAATCGATATTTCTACAGTGTGATTTTAAAATAATCAAAAATGGGTACTGATTTTATATATAATTTTTTATATTACTGATATATATACATAGACATTACACTATATAACTACAACTAGATCTGTAATCTACAATTAAATGCCTAGCTGGCGTGTTAGTCAAAAAGACGGTAAAAAACTTCAAATTGATCAATCAAATAGAAGTAATATGCTTATAATTTCAAATCAACTAATCAAATTGAAGTTTTTTGCCTAACACGATGGCTAGGAATTTTAAATACATTAATTTTAGATCGCATATCTTACCGTCGGTAAAAGGTTAAAGTATAGATATATAATGTCTATGTATATAAATTTTAAAAATTCCATTTAAAAAAAATATTTGTTTAATAACTTTATGTGATTGTTTTGAATATCGGGAATTGATCTCTATGGTAGCCACTTCCTTAAATTGATGGCAACATCAACGATTATTAAGAAACATTGAAACATTAGCCAACTTCAACGATAAATATAACTCACGATAACTCCTTCCCTGTGATTCTATAATTCTCAGACTATGAGGTTTGTATCCGCTGGAGGCAACCATCATTGTTTGTCCAATAAAAAAGATTAAAAAACATTAGCCTTAGCCAGCTGTCACATATTTCATATTCAATTCTACCAAAATGTGGCCTAATGAAATTTTGTTGCTTTTTGTGCGATATAGCAGTAGCTTTTAACTCAATGAATGAGTTTCTTATTATATAGCGGGTTTCTTAATTTAAATTTTTACTGGGAAAATCAAAAGATGTTTTACAATGATTTACTACAGTTTTTAATAAAGTCTTCAAAAATTAAATTAATTTTGAGGACAAATAAAAGATGGTAAAGGATAATTATGAACTCTCAATGTTATGACTGTGCTTCTGTGGTGTTTATACGACTATACTGTTGTCTCTCAATGTTATAACTATGCTTCTGTAGTGTTTATACGGCTATACTGTTGTC
>JAUZNC010044548.1:0-16729 GCA_034780395.1 Vannuccia rotundouncinata | reverse complement strand
TCCCTTCGGGATCTTGCACAATGCCCACCAATGCAAGATACTCACGATGAAGAGCAAACTACTTCTATTATCGATCACGATCAAGGTCCTCTCCAAGTACCAGTACGGTCGCCAAATGAGCATATTACTACGTCAGAAGGACAAATGTTATCAGGACCCGATGTCTCAATACATAGTAGCCCTACTATTCTTCGGCGATCAAGCCGGCTATCTAAGGTCGTCTTCTTATCACCAGCTTCTGCGACAGTGGCAAAGTTTGGTCCGATCAATTTACTGAGCATATCAAAGGCCGCGGATACCATTTCATTACCATCCAGCGTTAAAAAAAAGATACCTCTTAAAACTCATTTAAATAAATAAAAGTTTCGCCAAGTTAAATGAACCAACGTAAAAATATTTCCTAAAATTTAAAAAAAAATAATTCTTAAAACTTGTAATACACACACATATATATATATTTCATAATTACTTTTTCATTTTTCTCTAATTTTATTGAATTTTGGTTGTAAGATATCTAATTATAATGACAAAATTTAACTTTATTTTGACATTTTTTATATAATAAACCTCTGGATGGCTCCATTTAAAAACTAAACGTTAAGGGAATGGATGTATATTCTTAAAATTATCCCGACGAAAAACTCAAAGACATATTTGTTGGCCCGCATACTAAACATTTGCTAAGTTTATATAATTCTACAGGATGTCCAAAATTCGTCCCCCGTTTGTTAAGTTTAGAAAATTCTAAAAATTGTGTAAATTTAGTAGATGTCACGATAAAACTTTGTTAATTTACTTATACCATAATAAGCAGTTTGTAAGAACTTATACAAAGCTTATAACTGCTTAAGAATTGGCTTAGTAAGATATTTTCTCGACATAAATAGAAATCTCTACATTATTTTTTGGTAAAATTAATAAAGTTCATTAATTTATTGTAATTTTATTGAAGGCGAAGACAAACTAATGTTATTTTAATACTTAGTTGGATTATTTTGTTATATCGATCGATATATGGATCTTGTTATTTGTGGAAACTATTCTTTTAAAACTGGTTTATATTTATGGAAGAAAGAATTGTGAGTTTATGTTTTATATATCGGAATGTGAAGAATATGGTATGGGGTGTTTACCCTATGTGTTGTATCTGCAATAATATATAACAATGGTCTTTGTAAAAGTTCAGTTAGGGTTAAGTTGACGATAGTTTTGTATTCTGCTATAAAAGAATAAGATTTCAAGGTGAGATAAATTTAGCACCTGAACATGCTTAAAAATATTGGATACATACTAGGTTGTAAACACTCACGTATTATACAATATTTCATACAACTTTGTCGTCTTGTAATACAACACCCCTGTTCAATATTGTGTTACCAATATATTCATAATAAAATGAAAGAAATATGCTCATCCATACGGTATGGAATTTGGGTTGGAAATATATGCCCCTACATGTAATTATATTTTATTTATAGTGGATTTCCTTTTTGAGAATGTAATGACGTTATGAAGTAATGTCGAAAGAAATAAAGTGTAAATAGATAACTAAATATGCATAGAATGTTTAATTGTAATATATTATTATTAATATACATACTCAGTACAATTAAATGTTGTAAATTTTACCATAAAACATTTCATTCTAATAGAAATTATTTTTTATAACTACAGGAAATACATAAATAAATATTATATAAACGTTATGGCACACCTCAAGGTAGAAAATTAATAAGAAAATAAAATGTTAAAATAACAAAAATTTATAGCGTTTAAGTGAGTCAATAGTCAATGTTATTTAATTTTTCTGTGAATTGAAATTAATTACAATTAGAAAGAGGAATGATAGGCTTCAAGAGCTTTGATAAAGAAGTTCATGGTTTTCCCATTTTGTCCAGCAGCTTTTGCCATTTCCCGCAAAAATTCAGACTTCCAGCTTAGCTGGGTGAAGTCATATTCCCAAATGTGGTTCTCCAGACAACTAGAAAATGTTCGATCACATTCACAGAGGTCAAAGGCACATAGAGTGGCCGGGTCTTTGAGGTCGCCGTTTGCATCGCACACGATTTTCTTCTGGCCTTCTGTATGCCAGGCGTAAACCGTTGCGTAATTATTATGCCGCGGGGTGTCTGCAGAACCCGGACCACACTTACCACCCTCGGAACGTAGACGAACCCCCCGATAGCAGAAGTCGTGGTCATGACAACATCTGTCAACATTGTCCACGGGCACCCCAGAACCGCCAGGTCCACAAAACCGGCCGTAGCCAATGAAGTAGGAGGCATCCCAAAGGGTCTTCATGCGAACCATTTGTCCTAGTTGGTCAACACGTCGACGGTCGCGTCTTAAGATATTGGAATCCACCAAATAAAGGTGTGCGCACAGTGATGCACAGAAAAGTAGAGCTGATAATTGTAAGCGAGTCATTTTTCATGAAAATTAGCAAAATTTTTGAGTTTGCTTCGACGTAATTCCTGTTTTGCAGCGTTTGTGTGAACAGAATAGTTTACTCGTTTTGCGTATACCAGTGTACGCGTGAAATGTTTTATAATCAACCAAATTGTAATTAATACTCTTTATGTGCTAGATACGTGTTATACTTAAACGTGTAAATCATTAGATAATCTTTTTATCTACTCATGTACTTATTCTTGTCAATCAATAATTACATAGTCCCGAAATTAGATCACTTATGATAATTTGCATATCATGTGTATAGTTATTATACATCTATAAATAGCTAGTTATGATCGCCACGCTTATTATAATCGAACTACATGTATAAGTATGTTTCATTATTTGCAGTATAATTCGAAATAAACATGGTAAAAAGAACTTAAGCCAAGTATACATACTATTTATATTCATTATAATAAAGGGCACACATTTGCTTCCAAATCATTAATTAGGCAGTTTGATCGTCTCTTAAAACAAAAGAAAATAAAGGGCCATGCATTATTGAAAAATCTGTTCATTCTGACTTCAGTCAAATTTAACAGCTCTTCCTTCACAAAATGTTTGTCTAATACCAACATTCAAAAGCATTTGGAAATAAAATTGAGTAATATTATATGATCGTGCATGTTGTATATGGAAAAAATCAATTATATATTCTGTATTATATATATAGCACAGCAAAACTTTTTAAACCTAATTAAACTCTATTTTATTTTAAAAGAAATATGCATTTTCTTTTAAAGTAACCTAATATTATATATAAATATTCTTTAATATGGGAAAACAAAAAAGCTCTGGGTCTAAACCAACTCTCTCTATATACACCGTTAGACATCCATTTCGAAATGTCTGACACAATTATCTACAACTATAGAAGGATTATTGTAGGTATCTCGTTTATCTCATAGCCGGTTTAATGTAGAACTGGAGATTGTTTTGATTTCTAATTAATTATATTTAGAATAACATTGCTTTTATAATGAGTTTTTAAGGCTTTTAATAATGCTTTTACACTTGTAAATTTGAAATAATTAATATATTTATTTAATAATTAATAAAGAATTATTTTTACATTAGATTCTGAAAGAAAATGGATTTGATAAAATTCTCGGAGAAGAACGAACAAGTCGCTTCATGGAAAGCTCAACTCTGAACTTCAAGATATGCTGTCCAACAAAAATTGTTTCTTAAAGGTGGTTATTGAGTTATAAAATTGATTTTAAATATTATTATTAATTTTCCAAAATCCGAATTTACTGTATTTAACAAACAAATCGCGTGTTTAAGTAAAAATTAATTACATACTAGTTAAATTAATTTATAAAATCCACATTTTAGATCACATTTAATATAATTAAATGTAGTTTGAATTAGTTAAAATAATGTAATCAAAAGTAAATTAATAAAAATGAATCCCTAAATTATACTTGTTTTAAATATTTTCACTATTTAATCATTTTATATTTTAGGGTGGCACTTCAGAAACGCTCTACAACCATCTGGTTCAAAGTTGGCGCAATAAAATTATCCAAACATCAAAATGGGAACTTTTTTGGGCACAGTTCATGGCTCAGAAAGTTTGCGCGTGAAGAAGAAATTTCACGAAAATACATAATGAAACATTTCAACTTAGTATATTATCTACTTTATTAATACAAAATGGTTACACAGAATCACATTCATAAAACAAGAAAACTATACATGTTCATTTTTTATGCATTGAAACGTACTTTCGTTTAGAGAATTACTTTGGATATTATCACAGAAAATCAGACAAATATTATATTCCTATTTTTGTGGATCTGTTTGCAAAATATAATATGTAAATAATTAATTTTTGTAAAAAATTGTTTTTGAATATTTCTACGTAGAAGATGCTATAATACTCAATTTTAAAAAACGCAATAATTATATGTTTATTCCAAATGCAAAGTATGTACTTAAAAATAGGCGAAACAATTTTTTAGTAAAAAGGGTGTATGATGAATACGTTATAATTTTTGCACAATAATCAAAAAATCTTAATTAATTTTGGCAGATAGTTGAGAATCTTTAGATAAATAACAAGACTTTTTTTCTGTTACAAAGCCATCGTTTAGATAAATAACAAGCTCTATGGTATTGACTAACTTTCCCCATTTAAGTCTCTTTGATTATTGAAGCTAAAACCCGAAGTTTAGACTGGTTCATTAAATGATTAACATTTGTAAAACAATAACACAATCAATACAATTTTATTAAAATCCAACCAATTGAAAACAAACAAAATAATATTTCAAAACAATATTTTTATATTATACAAAATTAAATAAACTACTGAATAAATTTAATGCAAGTGTTACAATTAAAACAAGGTAGGTATTTCTATACTAGTTGAAATAATTACATACAGTATATTGAACTTCACATTATCATTTATATCCCTAAATGTAAATATCTAAACTAAGGAAGGTCCATTAACTCCGAATTATTCAACGGTTTCCAATCCCTGAAAAAGAAAAGTAAATATATTTACAGCTTATTATATAAAAACAAACTTGATTCCTTTCACTTTTCTTTATTAAAAAATTACATTTTACTTACAAAAACATTTATAGTTATTAAAATTAATCATTTTTAAAATTTTAAAAACTATAATAGCACACTCTATCGAAAGGTTAAGGACTATATAATAAGTATTTTGATGCTATCGCATAGATATAAATTAAAATGAACATGGTCACTACGCATTTTCTTCCAAAAATGTTCCGACTTTTCAAGAATTTCCAAAACAAGTTTCAGACCTTAATATGATTTTTTTGTAAAGTAAATATTATGTAAAAAATCGAGATTTATTTCTCATAGACTTCCTAAATGCTGAAATATTAAATTATAATTTTTTAATACAATTAATACAATATGTAGTTATAAATAGTCAGAAAAAATTGATAAACTTTATTTTAAAAAATTGAATTTTTACGAAATAAAATATTTTTACAAATGAGAAATTAGATAATAAGTTATTATCTCAATATGTAAAACAGTAAAGAATTTGTTTGACCTAGTGAAACAAATTCTCTGACTTTTCCAGACCCTTTGAAAATTACCCTGACTTTTCCAGGTTTTCCAGAAACATAGAAACCATGAATGAATTATAGACGTATTTAAATATAAATATAAGTACATATTATTAAATAAATTAGTTTTATACTGGCTCATTTGAGCGGCACCAAAAGCGTATATAAATGTTCTCAAGTATAATTTTACTATTATATGTTGAATTATATTACATACTTTTGAAATGTGAACAATTATTTTTATATGATATTACATAATATAATTGTCCACGTGTTTAACTTTAGAATTAGCCTATATCCATTTTTTTGTCCGGCCTAATATTAGTTAGTCTATACCTTCAGTTTTGGCTCTTCATTAGTAATTTTACTTCACACATTTCACGATAGTACTTATAGTAGTAGTTACATTCAATACATTAAAATTATTTTTCCTGCTAAATTTACTTAGCACATGTTATGATTTTATAATGAGAAAAACTATTTTAATTCATTTAACAATCGTAACATTTGTGTTTTATTTATATATTACATGAAAAATTTTCTAGGTATTTCCATAAAAACGTGAAGTTTGCTAATATAAAGAATATTTTTAGGCCTTTCAGACTTCAATATATGCGAATTCTACTGTGCACACAAGTATATTTTGGAAATTAACGCAACTATGGAATATAATCTGAACGAATGGATTAAAATGTATGAATAGGGTTAGAAAGTTTGTTTGGACTCCATTTACCGGCATTGTTTTACCGTAAAGAATAGGAATATAATAGGAACCTTATAAAAAAGTTTAATTGTGTTTTAAAAGTTTTCCTTAGATTTTAAAAAGCTGATTTATGATTTTGAACATTAACTGATTTTATCATATTAAAATTTTTTTAAATAACACTAAAATGAACAATATGTCATATAATTTTATTTCCGAATGTTTTTGTGATGCTTCTAAAATTGGTATTAGACTCAATTTTGAGTGAATTTTCGCTAAAATGAGTCTAATTCAAAAGTATCTGGGAATAAAATAATACGATTTGTGTATTATAGTTGGATGGTTCTAGCTGCCGGTCCAATAATGTCCAAAATAATATACCTATATCCTAAAACTTAATAAAATGTCATGCATCCACTAGAATTCTGCTACAATACCCAATTATCCAATCATTAATTTAATCCTACTTCTTGTGCAGGAATCATAACACTAAACTTTTCATTGATTGTCCAAATAACTTTGCTAAAACGACCGAAGTTATGTTAAATCAAAAAGGTGTAAAATAGGTACCTGGGCATGATAGTGACGACCAGCAACATTAACATCTCGAATATTCAAAACTTTGTCCAGTGAAATGGTATCTGTGTCCCGCTGATAGATCTGAAATGTAAGGTGATATTTTGTTATAAATTACATTAAAGACCAAAAAATTGCTGTTGTGCTTGACCATTATTTTGACAATTTGATAAATGGATATTATTTAATAATGAGGTGTAGGAAGTATATTTCGAAAAATCAATTGTAAAATAAAAGGATGAGTTGTAAATTAAACATTCTTTATCCCTGATATAAATAAGATTTATCAATCTTGGATCATATTAACAATTATATTAAATTATGCTTTTTCAATATTTTATTAAGAGTAAATTGTAGCTTAAAAATTGTAAAACTAATTAATATTGCATTAGTTATAATATATATTTGTACATTTATAAAGTGGTTTCTGCCATTCATTTCTACACACTGTTAAATACTGAATTTACAAAGATTGTGTCTGAGAATAATGGAAGGGAATAATGTTAAAGGGCACTCAAATATTTTTTAAATCATATTGCTCAAAAATCAATGTGGATCAATAATATATTGGTCTGCCTTTTGACTTGTGTCTAAATAGTTTGAACATATTAAATTTATAAACTTATTTAGTCCTACAAGATCCTTCCAATGCAGGCCAGAGAATCTTAAAAGATATTATATTGGTATCTATGGCTGCTGTTAAGAGCACTTATCTCTGTAGTATAATAATAATTAAGAAAAGTGGATTCGAAAATATATATGAACCTCAGATTAAATAAACATCAAATTAAAAGCATTTGATAATCTACACACACAAATAGGTCCCATTTTCCACCATATCAAAAGGCACTACCCCTTTTGAGAAGCCATTTATTATTACCTACATTCTTAAAATTATTTCATTTTTTACATATACACACGGGGAGGATTGGCATTCACAACACTTGCTGGTGACATCTATGGTATCTATACATGATTCTGACTAAACTGAGCATGACATATTTGCCTAGCACATCATTGACAAATAATTGTAACAAATTTTTTAACAATTATAGGCCACTCAATTGTTGCTCAAATACGATTACAAAATAGGGAACAGCAGTGAAATCTTACAAACAAATTTCAGAAGTAGAGGGAGGCCTTAAATTCAGGACACGAATCCATTAAAAATTCGAATCTCAGAAAAATCAAGTAACAAACAACAGATATACAGGTTACAGGCCTGTGATTGTCTTGTAAATTAATTTTAGGGAAAATTGGATGCATTGGTGTAGAATGTGACATTAAACAAATGAGGCTTGTGCCAATTACACTAAAACAGAGGAAAAACATAATTTGCACTGGAGATCTTGTAATGACTCATAGTAGAGACCATGTATATGAGGTTTCTGCGACTGACCACATTTATCAACAGCCAATTGTTTTTTAGCAAATGCACATGAATGACCATGTCATTGTGATTTCAAAAAATTCCTAATTCGCTTGTATGTTTGGGTATTTCTAATAATGGGATCTCTCAGAATAAAAATGGACAAAAAATAAAACATGTGTATTATACACATAATAGTATATTCCCATAGATTAGAAATTAAAATTACACAGTTAATTGTAAAGATTGCACAAACTGGACACTAATAAAAGTACCAACAATTTCCTGGCATCTTCTCTATATATGAAATAGAAACTATATGCTGGCCATGCAAAAACTGTACACAGGATGATTTTTAGGACCCTTGTGAATTATTATAATGTATTTACATATTTGTAATCCAAAGCTACAATTTAATTATTAAATGAAAGTCTCTAAACTCTCTATACAAATTATATAAATCCTCAATAAAATAAATAATATAGTTATAAAATTTAAAAAATCTACATTTATCAAAAAGTTCACTTATTCCAGATTTTTCAGACTGAGTATTAACCTTGTATATTGAATGCATAATGGAGACTAATGACATCATTGTGTGTCATTGTGTGTACCACTATTCAAATCACTCCATCCACATTTTAGTGTCAATTAGTGACTTAGGCTCACCTCATAAACTATTTATTATGTTTAATTATAAATATGTTTAGTTAAATCTGTCCAACTACTTATAAAAAATATGCAAATTATGTCATTCTCATCCACATATCATGTTTAATAATTATAAACCAACATTTAGGCCATTTAAATTTTGTGGTATCAATTTATGCATTATACAGAACCCAGGTTCTAAAGCAACCATCCCATGAATAGTAATGATACTATTAATATTATGTTATGATTAGATAATAATAAAATCTTACAAATTAAAAGACTAAGTTCATTATTTTACCACATACTGTTGTGATACAGCCAATACTTGTTACACCTAAAATATTACATATATTTGCATAAAATCGATAATGAGGTTAACATTGTTTTCATACATGCATAATACCCAGCAGAAAATAATAATAATAATGGTTTATTTCCACTGCTTGCACAGTGCAGTGTTGGAAAAAAGAGATTACAAAATTGTGTATGTTATAACAACAATAATTATGTTTAGGAAAAGGCAATGTGCACAATTGTAAGAGTTATCTAATGTTTAACTTTCTGGGACCCCAGAATTGGAATGACTGTTCTCAAATTATTGTCTTGTTGAAATTGGATAAAAGTCATCTAGATCATTGTACTCCTCATTTGAATGTTGTAAGGCATCTCTTTGTCTCCCAGCTATTGTGGAAAGCTTTTGCATAGAAGGTTACTTCTCAGATGTTGAACTGCTCATTTGAATAATTCAACATGAAATTGTGAGGGTGCTGTTTGCAAAACACACTTTAAAATGTACACCTTTTAGAAGGCTAAAGATAGTTTTTTATTATATTTGAAAGTCTATCAAATACAAATGTAAATTGTAAATCTGTAAAAATCTGTAAATTGTATGAAAGTTGAGATATATATTGAGAACAGCATAATTCCTCAACACCACAAAGCCATAGAATTTTGCTAAAAAATTGAAAATTAACTACCATGAAGAATTCTACTATCTTTGACACATATGTTGATATGAAATGGATATTGTGAAAAGGTGATTGAGGATAATGTCATTTATATATTCTTTGTCAAATTCTATACATACTTTATGTATGCTATATTGTTATTATATGTAAACTTTAATCATATTAAATTTCTCTTATTCCTAAAATTACATATGATAAAAAATGAAAACAAAAAATTTACAGGCAAAATGAATTTGTCTTTGAATGCATTTTTAACCTTTCTCCAACAGTATGTTAAATTTCAGATTTTCAAAAACATGTTATCTGCATTTCAATTCACAGAAAATTTCAAAATATTTGTGATATTGATAGTTTTTGGAATTCCAATTTGATCAAAAACACTTACATCTTTACTCAATGCAAACTCAACCATGGAGTACCCCAGGGAAGTGTGTTGGGACCCCTTTTCTTCACTGCCTACACAAGTCCCCTATCAAGCATAATTAAATTATTTGGTCTAGAATACCATTTCTATGCAGATGACACCCAACTGTTACTTGGCCTGGAAGAAGAAACAGATATTGAAAAGATTGAATTGTGTCTTGAAGCCATACTCTTATGGATGTTTAAATAAATTGAAAATAAATCCATCAAAAACAAATCTAATAGTACACAGACATAACCCACTGGCTTAATGCAATATCTAGCCATGCTTCAATGAAATTATCATACACGGAACAAATTCTGCCAGAAATCTTGGAGTGATGTTTGATTTAGTGCTCACCTTTAAGGATCATGTTAATGAAATTAGTAGAATTTGTTTTTTTAGTTCTAACTGATAAGAAGTGTTTCTATCTATTAAACCCATGAAGTGTTATTTATCTTGTAACAATATTAATTCTCTCAATAATTGACTTTTCTAACTCAATTCTAATTAATTCAATCCATGCTATCATGACTAAGCTTTAGCATGTTCAGAATACAGCAGCAAGACTTGTAACTCATTCCTTGTGGTGGACCCCATCTATTACTCTCCTAAAACAATTATATTAGCTTTCAGTAAAAAATTGAATCATGTATAAATGCCTACTTATAATACATTATGCTATATACAAAACAGGTCTTAAGTAGATTAAATAATTAATGCAGGTTAATAGAGGTTAACCTGAATATCATATTAACCTGCAGATCATATTAACACAAGAATATGATCTGCACCAACACTAACTTTTAAACAGTGACATCTTTGCAGGAGTGGAAATTGTACTTTCTTAGTCACTGCTCCTATCATTTGGAACCAACTCCCTCCTCCTTCATTAAGATTAATATCTGATCTTGTTGTGTTCAAACATTCTCTTAAAACATACCTTTTCATAATTTAAATTTAATACACATCAACTTTTAATAAAATTTAAGAAAACTTTTGTACTATCATATACTGAATTTGGTACTATTTTAAACTGCCCTACAGAAATTATTATGCAATAATGCAGCACTATATAAATAAATATTATCATAATGAAGTTTTCTATTGCTAGATAACCAACTGTCAGCCACCTAGACACTTGAATTTAGGAATTTAGTATTTTTCTTTTCAAAATTTTCTTTGTATTATTTTTGAAAACATTTTGCATATTATTGTATATTTTTAAAAACTTAGAGTATAGGAATGGTAAAAATATTGTTATAAATGACCAAGAACCGTTAGTTTTTGTGAACTTACATGTTTGTTACGCATAATCCAGTTTGTTCCAATAGAAACAATTGGAGGAAGACAAAATACTCCAACCATAACAGTAAACACGGGTATTATTTCATACCACATAGTTAGTTAAAATGTTGAAATTAAAGGTGAATATACAAATAATTCGCTCTAGCTGACGGCTGCACAAAAGTTTTATAACTAATAAGGGATAACAATTTTAACTATTTACAAATAATACACAACAAATATAATAATTATATTTTGAATGAAACCCAAATTAAACGGTATAATAAGATAAATGTAAATAAATCATATTTTTATATTATTTTTATCTCTAAATAATAGTTTAACTTTGATTAAGGAATGAACTTAAAAATATAATAAAATCCTTGATTTTCAGTTAAAAATATAATTGTAATAAACACCGGGATGAAATTTCCCATTAAACTTAATTTTAAATTAACTTAAACTTACTCTGCACTTTAAAATAAACCTTGGATTCACACGTAGCGGCTTATAAACCTGCTACAGTACGTGTATACTTGTATCTTAGACACAACTTCTCCGCTCCTTTATGTAAGCCTAACCGCCTTGTATAAGAAGGCAAAATTGTCTCACCTGTTATTGCACTTGCATGTATGATAATTTTTCCTAACCTATACTTAGTACTAATAACCAAATATGATCAAGTTTCCTTGATTTGTACAGGTAACTGATGCTCTTTATTTAGACATTAAAGAAACTGTAATTTTTACGTTTTGTGTATATGCGAACTTAAATCTTGTCTTCGCTCTCTCGTGGATTTTTTTTTATAAAAGGAAACGCTTCGCCGCCTTATTTTTGTTTCACTTTTGTGAACGAACAAACGTTTAAAATTGTGGTTGCATGTTCAAAATAAACCTTCAGATCAAACATTCATTGATATTTAATTTTTTCCTCTATCGAGATTAAGGGGGATTTAAATAAATATAGTATATAAATACCCAAAAACACTTATCCTACATAATTAGATTTTAAAAAGGGATTTTTTCAAAAATTAAATGAAATTAGATTTTTCTACTATGAAGAAAAATAAATTAATGCAAAATAAATAATAGGTTTGTGAACAAAATAAACAACTTAAACTCCGTATATTATCTTTATTTTTATTACGTATTTTTTAAATATTTCATAACTCTTGAGATAGCTAACAATAAATATTTAATATACGATGTAGATAATCTGCCTTCCACATGACAACAAACCTTGAATTACACGGGAAAAACTCTAGTTTCACCAAAAAAGACAGTGTGGACGGGGTGTCAGGATTACATTTACTTAATTTCTTATATAATCACTACTTTTTGCAATAACTGATTCTTATCAACCGTCTAATTTAGTTAAAATTATATTTAATTATGTATCATAAATAAGTAAAATAATTTAATTAGTATGGAATACATACTTTTGTAACACAAAATCAGTTTTGATTATTAGTTATTTTTTAATACGAAGAGGTAACCAAATAAATCTTTTAAGTAACTTTCTTTTTTCAATGTAAATGTTTTTTTTACTTATATTACATGGCCGGTGGGGCATGAGCCCCCCCAAAAATTTAGGAGTTTACGCCCCTGGAACTAAAGTATGACTATCAAAGTTTGGTTTCGATTACTCATAACTTTGTTAAATCCCTTGATAATACAAATTGTAAATACCTACCAAAGATGGTTTATCATACATGAATACAATAGTGAAATAAATAGTTTAATAACATTGTATATTTATGCATACTAATCTACTGTTTCGTTGCGGTTTCAAATTTATTGTTAATTTTATGGGTTTTCTGAAAATTTACACAAATAGCGTTTATTATGACCAAAAAATTACGCCCCTGAGAATTATGCCCCCCAGTCTCAATGTCATGGCGACCATGTACTATGCATTTGAATGTTTATAGTATTTATGTGACTGGCAGATTCTGCTAATTATTAAGATAGACCATAAAAAAATAGTCATCATTACATTATATTAAATAGTTTAAATTGATTCATGAAATTAAAACAAAATATGTATAATAATAATAATTTATTAAATTACTTACAATCAGCTAAAATAAAAACAAATACATAAATACTCAAAAAATCCACAAAGTAGAAAAAAAACTGAACTCTGTTGGAAAATAATATTATGTATAATAAATATAATTACATCAAGAAAATATCGATGAATCAATATGAACTGTGTGGTATCATAATTTTATATACATGAATAGGTCAAGGTCATAGAATTCTCTGATAAAATAGAATGTAAGCTTGTGATGAAAGCACTTGTGATTCAGAGACTGTTCTCACACTCGAGTCACTGATACAGAACCATTCACGATGGCTGTGATCCTGCGGACTGCTTACTTCAGGATCGATAGTCTCCCTAGGCAATCGATTATTATAGTCAGTAAGAAGGTCGTTTAGTGACGGTGAAGTCATAGGCTCGTGGAGAGGCAGCATGTTCCCGGCGATACCAGCAGTGGTGTGGTGAGGGTCAGTGCTTGTAGCGCGTCGACACACGTAGGAAATGTAGTGCCCACTGTTGATGCTACCTTGGTGTTCCACGACACCAAACAGACGATAAACGGGAGAAGATGTCATATTCTGGAATTGAAGAAATATTGATTCACTTTCAAATTAATCATGTCTCCATAGTAACGAATTATTGCAGTGTTGCTAAGTTACCTTGGCCAGCAGGGAACAATAGGGCCCCATATCCAGCACGATAGGAAAGGTCACGCTTTTCTGAAGCTTCGTCAAACGAAATCCTGCCTGGTGGGCGATCAGAGAGACAAAAACACATTAGAATATAAATAATAATTAATGATCACATGTAACAAATAAGGGTTACTTAATCACCTGCTGAAAGCGTTTGAAATGAAGAGTAAGTATTGGTGGCAGATCGTAGAACAAATAACGCTTCACTCCATCACAGTAGACCGTGGTGGAATCCTTCTTCAACAAAGCGTTGTCACGGGCAACGGCGGTACAATGGGAGCATGAGATACGGTTGGAGCCGGTCAGAACTTCTTCTGCTGTGAATCGTGACAAGCAGAGGTCAACATCGGAAGTGGAAACCGGTGATTTTGTTACAAGAGGGTGTAGAGCCTTCCGCTGATACTCGTTGTCTTCGGGTTCCACTTCTGATTTAGTGGCACAGTTTTCAGAGATATGTGTCGAAGACAATTGCACATTGATGGCATCTACATTCTCCTCGCCACCCTCCGATTTTGCCTTTTTTTGGATATCACAATTTACTTTGGCATCATCACCCGCCTCAAGTTTTACCGGAGAAGAATCATCAATAGCATCAGAAATGGAACTGATTAAATCTTCAGTTACACCATCTGGAATCGTTAGACCACATTTTTCATTGGTCTCCAAATGTTCCCAGCTCAAATCTGAGTTGGTTTCACTGCTATTAGCATCTGTCAGGGTGACAGGATTCCCACCAGCTATGACACTGTTCTTGATGGCACAAAAAGAGGACGAATTGTCATAAATAATGTCCTTGTTAAGGTCGCTGTTAGTCGTTGTCTTGGCAACAATGGCGGATGGATAAATTCTCCTATTCTGAAGAGAGTCTGCAGAATAAGAGCGGTACAGAATAGGGCCAACAGAAGGCTCCGATATCGTGGTCTCTGGTAGGGAATTGGTGCGGGTATGCGAGCGTCCTGACCCCTTGCTTTCAGTTTCCACGGCTGGGTTCGTGTCAGTGTCTGGAGAAATAAGGAAGATATAATCGGAATCAAGTATAAATTCCACACATGCAAACATCCAATGACTACCTTTATCAGTTCTTTCGGGAATCTGTGATTCGGCGGTCCCTTTTTCAACATTTGACTTTTTCAACTTCTTCCTCTGAAATATTATTTAAACATAATTTTCACCAAAAATCAGATCAAAGTTCTCCTGAGATGCCCAAATCTAACTTCTCTCAGTAGACTGGTACCCACCTCCTTTTTGCTCATCTTTTTGTTTTTCTTAGTCATATGCTTGCTCAGTTTCGGGCTACCAGCTTCCTCCACATCGTCAGATTCATTTTTCGCCCCAAAAGACCGACAATGATTGTTCTTGTTAACAACCTCCGGGCCCACAATAGGCACCGAGATATCGAGGAAGTGCTCGAAGGTGGCAGAAGGTGTTCCACACGCTGTACAGGTCACAGCCGAAATTAGGAAGCCGCCGTAAATACGATCGATAGCCGTGGAGTCCTGGCACATGCGTCCGTACTGCCGTACTTTGGCCCGCATTTCCTTGGCTAACTAGTGAGAGAAAGAGAGAGAGATGCTGTGTCACGCGAGGAGGTCTGCATTTAACTCTTCACACGACGGTCCAGAAGTCACCTTCTTTTGCTCGGCTATGCTGTCCGAAATGCCGAAATAGGAAATGATAGCGGAGTGAGTCCTCGCGATCTCTTCCTGTTTCATGGTATCGAGTAGAGCCCGGAGAAGTTCGTGACTGTCCTGCTGGGAGAAGCCCTGGAACCTTCGATGACTTCGTCTGATGGCCTGGAGCAAAGGCTTCAAGAAAAGAGGAGATGTTGGGCATGACGGAATGTGTGGACCCTTAAGAGAGAGAGAATAAGATTGCGTGCACAACTAACGTGGGGATTGATGACGGCGTGTGCACCACCAGAGTGGTTCTGCTTCTTGTTTCCTCGGTGGGCCGAAGCTGGGCCAGGCGTGGTGTCACCACTGGAGAGCAGTTTGCCCACGATGGAATGGAAGGAACTGTTGGTACACCCAGAGGGGGAGGTCAACTCTACAGTGACAGCTGGAAGGGTTTCCTAGGCGACGGAGTAAATAAATTAACTGATGAGAAAGTTGTCACGTCTCTTTCAACACTCTCGCTAACACTCACTGATTCTTCTGACACATCGTCCTTCTCTGTCGACTTATCAGTGGTTGCTACTGACAACGACATGTTTGAAGTGGGCAGTGTCACCTTTCGACCAATGTGAAGCCAACTCTCCAAAGTTTCCAAGAGACGGGGCGTGGAGGATAGGCATTGTATTACGGCGTTGAAGTAGCACGTGTTACCAAGGTTGGAGAGACCGTGGACTGGATCAGTCTGAAAAATGACCGAAGCCGGGTTCATAAATACGAATATATAATCCATCTTTCATATTAATCATTATATAAAATGTTCAACACTACCTTTGTATAGTATAGTTATATCTCTGTGATTTCCTCTCTATATAATGTATAGTATAGTTATATCTCTATGATTTCCTCTC
>JAUZNC010044547.1:0-56904 GCA_034780395.1 Vannuccia rotundouncinata | reverse complement strand
TGTATCTCATATATAACACTGACAATATATTGAGTATTCTTACATGACATTTTTACATCTAAAGTGTTGCCTATATGATCACTATATGAATACTGAAAATATACCTAGGTATTACATATTCTTACATTGATAAATTTATCCAGTATTTGTAACCCTTCATATATGTATATTCAATTTTTTTATTTAAATTACATTTGTTATACCATACATAAAATATCATAAAATAAATTTTTGAAAATCATAAAATTTATTTTTCCTAGTCGCTGGGAGGCCTGTTATTAATAAAATATGTTGTACTAAATAATATGGATATGGCTACAGAGGTTTTTGATTAATGAATTTAAATTAATGTTAACTAAAGCCAATTAACATATATAAAACTGCATCATTCCTTATATATGGTTATAATAATAAAATATATTGTAAGAAAAATAATTAATTTTACAATTTTATTTATGTAAATTGTAATTGTATATTTAGCTAGCAAGCAATTATTAATTATATTGTTGTAAAATACCTATTCTAACTAAAATTAAATGATAGTATAATAATATAGATAAAGAAATATTAGTTTGTAATTATTTCCCTAAAAATAAGTATAAATCTTTATATATTAGTTTCTATATTAGAATATATCTTTTTATATTATTTTTTTGTTATTATCAATTTAATTTAAGTTTTAGTTAACATTGCTTTATTTATATTTATTTCATTAGTTGTATTCTGCATTTTTAGTCATTGGCAGGCAGCTTGCAACACTCAGGTGATGTTTTTCAGTTACATAATTGGTTTTACCTATATTTATAGACATATACACCAATCAATTAGACATAAAAATGATGCATCCTACTGATATGTTTGTGCAGTGGGTATAAAAATTATAACCAATTTTAGTAACTCCACTTTCAAAATTCCTGGACATCTTAGAGTTACATACATTTTATGTATTATTACATATATATATATATATATGATATATACTTCCTTTTTGTCATCTTATTCTGTCATCTCAATCCAGCCTGCATTCCATGTAGCCCTAAGAGGATAAATCTGGCATATAATCAGGAATGTTTTATATAAAAGAATTTTAAAAATTAAAATATCCAGCATACAAAATGACATAGAATATAGGCTTAACCTTTTTTATTTTACACCAACCAACATAGTTAATTTTACTTATTTATGACTTCTAATTGACATAATTTTTCAAGGTCTGGTCAATTACCATTCTGTATAATAAATATAATAGTGACTTTTGAAAAATTGCGAAATTCACAACATGATATACATATGAAATAAATTAAATAATCTGTATTAAAAATGATTTAATTATTCAATTTTTATAATTTTTGTTAGTATACTAAGTGTAATAATTAATTAATTTCAACTTAAAATGTATATTATTTAATTTTAATATATATTTTTTTTAATTAAAATGTTTATACAAATAAAATGGCTATAAAGGACTAAACCCATATATTTAATTCTTTACATTTATTGTATCATCTTAACATTTATTTATAGTACAAAATTTTGCAATTTTCAGAAAGTTACTATTAACTATAGCAAATTAAATATAGTTATGAAGTATTAGAAATTTTAAGTTAATAGAGAGCACCTTTAACTCATAATAATAAACAATATTGCTATTAAACAATATAATAATAAAAATTCAGGTAACAAATATCATTTTGCTTTATTATTATATTAGTTTAGACAATATGTAAAACAATAAATCAAATATAGAAGATGTTGTTTATATTGAAATAAGTGTATTATTTATACAAAAGTTTTTCTGATTTTTTGGTTTTCTGTTATTCTGCCCGCAATATGAAAAAGTCATAGAATTTTGTTTAAAAATCTAACATCATTTTATGTAGCAGTGACTGCAGAAGCTTTTAAAACTTAAAAGGAGGGCCTTTCTTTTTTGAAAAAAAAACTTAACATTTTGATTTACAAAAGTGTATTTAAGCATGTACAATAAAACAGTACATAGTAACATCTAGAATTTAAAAATCTAATAGATTAATGTATATTTTTATCATTTATAATAATTCAAATGAAAATAAAGTTTATTATAAACTGTATAAATACATATACAGGCTTGTGTCGAGAAATTTCACTCATGGGGCAGACTTTCAAATAGGCATAGTGGGGGTCTGCCATCCTAGCCTAAACAAGCAATTTATTTTGTGATTTTCAGAGGTCCTCCCCCCTTTGAAAGTGTTTAAATTATTATAGTCAGAAATGCAAAATAATGCTTATCTTGAGTCTCAATTACATGGATAATCAATAGAATATGCCATGCTCTTACATAGCCATATAGACATAGATGTAAAAATAAATTTATATTATTGTGTGATTTATTATTTATAATTTGAGCAACTTTTTATCATAAAATTCAATTCAGACTGAGTTTATAAAAAAATATCATAGAAATCAATTATTGAGTATGTATTTAATTAAATATAATATGAATAAATATGTATATGTGGTGGTCCTCCATCCTGTTCAAAATATAGGCTTTTTGTACTTGTGGCCAAAACTGTGTATAGAGTATCTAATATTATAATATGTAAACATAGTTTACTAATTAACATATACAATTTTTTGATGTTTGCAAAGACATCATTATAATATGAAATATAAAATACACAAGATATATAATTATCCAAGGTATACACTTTTGATCATATGTGTAAAATTGATGACATCAAAAACCATATCTATGATGTGTGCTAAGTTTAGAAAATTGTGAATTTATATATCGATTTATTAAAAATATTTACGTTTTTGATGAAATGTGCAAAAACTATGAAAATAATTGGAATATATCATAATGTAAAATACACAACATATATAAATATCAAAGATGTACACTTCTTTTATGTTAAAATTTATATTATGGTTATACAAGTTATGTATAACTGTAACTGCATCCATTAAATTGATTTTTACAATGGCTTAGTTTTATTAACCTTGTGTTTTATGTGCAAATTAATATGTAATAATGCACAATAAATTGTATATCCTTCTGTTCAAAATATTAGTATTATACTAATATTATATGTTTTTTAAGGAACTGCCTCTGTTTATCACTAATTGTTATTCAACTATATGTTTTATACAAATAAATTTTTTGCATATTGTATATGTCAATCACATATATTATATACAGTATTTAATACAATGCAATGGGATTATTCTTCATAAAAATATGCATTTTCATCATTTTTGCACATATATAATTTTAAAATATATGAAAGATATTACTAACAATAGTATATAATAGCATTTTTTTAATATTGTAAATAATTTTTTTGTTTGTGTAATTTTTATTAATTGTGTGATATTGATGACATTTTTTAAATAAAAAATATAAGAGGCTATATATTTAAACAAATAAAATAATCTGATAAAAAAATGAATTTGGTTTATATTTATGCTATTTGAAATTAGGTAACCTTTTTCACAAAAGAGAATTATTAAGTTATTTTTACTAAAAACTTTGTTCAAAACCAGCTTTTTTCATTGCAATATAATCAATTAATAAAATAGAAATTGTGTGCAAATTTGATGAAATGTACATTAAATAAGCCACCATAATGAGGTCTGGTGTAGAGGTCATAATTATGTTTTAAATATGGAGGCCATTCAAAAAAATAAATGTTTTGTAAGATTAATTAGGGACACTGGTCATTGGACAATCCTTACAATTTCATTGAATCACCATTGCATCCCCTTAAGATTAGAGTTTAGGCAGCCATGTAAAGCCAACACTTTTTCTTTTTCAACAAGACAGTTAATTTAGAGGTGTATCAAACATTCATTGAACAATTGTTTCTGACATTGACCAAAATCTACGTCTTTTGGAGCAGTATTTTGGTCAGAAGTTGGTGTTGAAGGGTTTTTTTCCTGCAAGGTCTCCTGATCTGACCCCATCTGACTTTTATCTTTGGACTGGACTGTTTGAAAGATAAAGTATGTGTAAATAACCCAACAACAATCAATAAACTTAAGGAAAATATCCAGCAAGAAATTTAAGCAATTTCAAAGGAAACCCTTGGAAGAGTGTCATCAAGCATGTGTTGTCAAGCTCAATTATGTCAAGAACAAAATGGTGGCCATTTCCAACATTTACTCTAATGTTTATAAAGACATAGTTGTGTCAATAATGATATTTTCTCTTTTAAATTTATCTCTGTAAGAATTTATAATTAAGTTTTTAAAAATGAGTTTGTATTTTCACTTGCATCTGTAATAACTGAACTGTTATATTGATATACATCCCATTGAGTAATGCACCACATTGAGTAACTAAAATTATAATTATTAGATTATTTTTATGATTTACAATTTATTTTTGTTTTAAAGTCTATTATTAAAACATTCTGTTTATGACTAAGTTTGTTCACAAAACATTTTTGCCAAAATGAGAATTATATTGCAAACCAATGCTTTATTTTTTTGACATTTACAGCTTGTAAGATGTAGTAGCTACAGCAAGCTAATTTGTACAATATGTGTGTTAACACATTTTTTAATTATTCCCCAATTTAAGTATATCTAGCATAAAATAAATATTTATAAGAATAAGTTCATTCCTATTTATATGTCCCTGAAAAACAATATTTACTTATAATATTATTGTTAAACTTCTTGTATTTATTAGTAAAATCATTCCTTAGTTGCTTTCACAAACTGACAATCTAAAATATTTACATATTTTAGATTAATAACTAAATTTATACACTAATTAAAATTTAGAAAACTTTATTTTGTCAAAAAAATTGTATATATCAGTGCATAAAATATAAATCGATCAAAGAGAATTTGTTGCTAAAAAATTGATGAAATGTTGTGAGCTCTTAACAAATGAAAATGCTCAAAATACATTTTTCTTCCTCACAAATTGTATCAACTTAGACTTTTCCATAAATAAAATTATTTTATTGTTTTTGAATACTAATCAGATTTTTTAAAGTATAAATGTTAGCATGACTCAGCATATTCATATATGCCATGAAGAAAGGTTAGAATATATATGTATTTATTATTCCCACAACTGATCATAATAAAGACCAAAAATCAGGTCCAATTCACAATTTTTGCAAATATGTAAATAATATTTTCATTATTCATATTAAGTTGGTTTAACTTTTGAAACCCACAAAAATATTTATTTATATAGAATAAATTCCTGTTAATATGACTTTTATATCAAGTAAATATTATATATAACTAAAATTTAAACATTTTTAGTTATTTTAAATAAGTTAAATTAAATTTATTTAATGTATTTGGTTAAATTATAATTTACATCAATTAATTATATATGTCTAGTAACAATTCAAATAATACCTACAATTTTAACATTGAGAAATTTCTTATCACATGTATTAAAAATTTATGGTATTCTAGTCGAATTTATTTGTGTATTTTTTATCAAGAACCTTTTTAACTTTTTCAACTTCATAAGATTTGATTTGTTCACTATATAAAAATTAAAACTATTTCAAAAGTAATTTTTCATTTGGAAAATCTGTTATTTCAACTAAATTATATTTTACTGTCTTATAAATTTAATTTTTAGTGTTACCACATATCAAATTTTCACCCTCTTTATTTATAGATATGGACGATATTACAGAGCTAGAAGAACAGGAATTTGATTCAACAATCTGGGAAGACTACAATCGTCTAACACCCAGTGAGCTTTATTATTCATGCATCCGTCCAGTCGCTCAACAAATGATTATCCAATCACTTCCCTTGATTCTCCTGTCTTTGATATTTCACATGCTCTGTTGTCTTCTTCCAGGTTTGATAAGGATATTTTTATTCAGGAAATCGTTCTTCTTCAGAAAATTTGTAATAATAAGTAGATCATTTAAATTTCCGCAATGAACAATATCTTTGAATTTCAGTGCAGAAATCTTCCAGAGGTCGCCACTTAAGACAGTCTGGTCTTCATTTAGCCTCTACTTTATTGGGTACAGTTCCTCCTCTTTTCTTTGTTAGGTCCTACAGAAACTAATCCTTGCTCTCTCCATCGCACAGGGGCTGTAGCTCTACATTTCACAATTGGCAATGAGGCCTGGGTCTACTTGAGCCTGGTATTGGCAACATATCCTTTGCTTCGAGTATCGGCCAAAAGATCGTCTTCATCTACTTTGATCTTCTGTCTTGTTGCTCAGCTTGCTTGGTAACTATGTCTGTCTGAAGTATCCTTAGTTTTAAATATAAAATGCTGTTTAAGATCATCTGACTTGAATGAAATATCTGTAATGTCTAAAAATGAACATACTATGAACATTTATAAAATGTCACATACTAAATAGCTGTTATAATTTGATAGTCTTCTTCCTTTAGTAAGTAAGTTTGCAAACTTTTTATAAGATTTTTGTAATCTCATTTTACTTTGTTATTGCTAGTATTTATAAAATTTTCCATTTTATTTTATAAATATAGATTTGCTACTAATTTTTATTTCTAGTAGTGCTGACAACTTTTACTAGTTAAATTAAAGAATCCTATCAATTTACTTTCAAAGTTGATATTTTACAATTGTTTCATTATGTTAATTAAAAATTCATATCGATTTATTTGTTGTTTTAATTTTTCCATTTCAGTGAATTTCTATTAGAATCCAATAAATGGCATAAAATTAGAGGTTAGTAACTAACTAGTGTCCATAATTGTTTGTTTTTTTAAATCCTTTATAGTATACTAAACTTGTTTCTTTTACGCTATAGGTGTTGCTATGATACTCTCGATGAAGATCATTTCTATTGGTTATGACCTTGAATCAGGACTCCTACCTGCGCTTCCCAGTCCTCTCGAATACTCAGGTTATCTCTTCAATTGTGCCACTCTCATATTTGGTCCGTGGATCAGTTTCCATGACTACTCAGCTTCTGTTGCTAATGATGCTACAGTTTCCCTGGTGAGCAAGTCACTTTGTTAATGATGCAATACATAATTATTGTTACCATGATTTCATAGGGAATATTAGTTTTCAGTACCTCAAGTTATCTATTTTTTATAAATTTCATACATTTTACTTTTATTTAATAAAAATGTTCAAATGCCTCCTAGTCGTGTGGTTGGTGTCTTCAACTTCTGCTCCGTTTGTTGACCAGTGTCTTCTGTCTCTTTCACTCAACCTGTTTTGCTTCTTGGATTATTCCTGATGAGTCTCACAAGTGTGTTTATTAATTCATCCTTTTCTCCTACATTGTAGTCTGAAGACTTTATTTCAACCTACAGTCATTGATTATTTTAAACCTAATAATATATGCTCATTTGAAATTTTAATCACTACGAATTTTTTAATAGGTTAACATTTTTAGGGCATTTCATTTTTGGCGCATTATAATATTTATCCACCTCTTTAATTAATATACTGAATACAGTTATAATAAAACATGTTTCTAATGTGTTTATTCTAGATGGATGCTGGCATACAGGGACGCACAAGCCTTTCGCTTCAGTCACTATTTCGTGTGCAGTTTGAGCGAAGTTCAAATAACCGCAGCTGGTCTCTATAGGAACACACGAGAAACTAAGAGGTTCAATCCACTGATATCCTAACTAACTTCTCTAGATTAGCAAACTACTAATCTTTATACGTAAGACAGCGTCTGATATAAAAACTACAATAAAGACTCGCAATATGTATACAAATTAAAAGAACTTACTTGTGCAAAGATATATTGACCGATTTGGTCTACTTCACAGCTCTATTTTGTAAAATTATGGGCCTAACTAGTTTTCACTATTTTTATTTTTTTCTGTTTTTATTACTGATAAAAGTTAACCAAGTTTGACGATCTAGGTAAATATTATTACGATTTCAAAGGTACAATCAGGAATATTTTATACTCTGGTCTATGATAAATATAGTCAGTTAAGCTTATATGTAAGTAAATAATAAAAGAGTATTCCGAATGTCCCAAACAAATATTAATTTGAAGCCTAATCGCAGGAATTTATTAATTCCAGAGTGTCCATCGTCGTCACAAAACCATTATCCATCGAAATGCCTCGCTCTCTGGTTGATGTGGTCGTTGGCTGGAATCTTCCGATGCATGTCTGGCTTAAAGAATGTAAGTTACCTAAATAGTCCAAGCCATTTAGAATTTCACAGGGAAAAAACTGCAGTTAATTAATCACTTCAGTTTTGATTACCTTTATAGTACCTTTATAGCACACTAAAAGTCTAAAGGTCTCAAAATATGGCTTGACCTTTTAAATCGTATAGTAAAATGTTATCCGTTTAGCCCATTTTAAAAGACAGGGAAACTTAAAATCAAAAATAACTGCTTTATGAAGCATTTCGGATACATAATATAATATATTACCAATAGATGGGAACATATTGTATCTAAATACATCATTATTTTTTTTAATTCATGTATGACGTTATAGACATTATTGTAAAAAAATGAACACATCAAAAAGTGCCAAAACAGCACTTTTTGCCTAATGAGTGATTTCTGATCATTTTCTAGACATTTTATCTACCCTACCTGATAGTGAATGCTTAGTTTCTTTTCTATTGGTAATACAACTCTATTTTTTAAATATTTACTTAAACATTTTTTTTAAATGACAATGACGTCATACGTGGACATTTTTTCAATAAATAAATTTAAATACTCTATATATTCATGTTTCTATTTATTGGTAATATATTATATGCATCCAAAATGCATCATAAAGCGGTTATTTATGATTTAAAGTTCTTCATGCTTAGTCAAATTGGTTCAGTGGGCCAAATAGGGGTGAGATCGTCTTATTTTGAGAGCTTTAGACTTTTGATGTGTTATCTGGGATATATTACTGTACTCAAACCTGCACTGATGTGTAGTGTTGCAGTTTTTTCCTATCTGACCCGTTTTTAAGAACTTGTTTGTACTATAAATGTGTTGCCTTTGATGTAATTAGGTTGTTGTTTTTTGTTGTATGGCATAGTTATGGTCTTCTGTCTTCAGATATATTTACGCCCTCTCGGAAATTTGGTGCTTTTTTCGCAGTGATGGCCACTTACTTCGCAAGTGCATTGCTTCATGTGTGTTTTTGCAATTTACTGTACTACGAAGGATGAATTTAATTGTATTCATTTGGTTTTCAGGGATTGAATTTTCAATTAGCAGCTGTTCTTTTGTCATTGGGATTCTACACGTATACGGAACACAGTTAGTTTTTATTATTAATACTTTTTTAATATGAATTAAATAAAAATCTCTATTAAATTAACCCAGTAACTATAAACTAACAAAAGTCATCAATCAACCAAAAATGTCAATCAGTAAAGACATGCTGAGAATACACATTTATGTTAAGGCAACTTTTGTTTTTTGTTCTACTCTTTTAATTAATTTATTTTTTGTCTTTGATTTTGTTTTCGTAACAAAATTAGAAACTAAGCCTACTAGCATCACAACATTTGTAGTTCTTTGTATTATTTAATTTAATTATTTTGTAGTGGTTTCATTATGTCTATGTATGTAGTGGTATATCAAATAAATAGTTTATTATACATATATTAGTTTTAATACTACTATTACATCTGTACAGTAGTACCAACATTATAAGACTTTATTTGGATAAGTATTTTTTATATTGTGTCGTGGTTATTGCATTTTTTACGACATTTTCTCCGGTTATAAAATTTAAGGTACGCCCATTAAGTACATATTTGCCTAGTTTTAAGTTAAACATTTCTTTTCTTCAGTCTTGCGTCGCAGTTTAGCCAACACCTTTAGTGCCTGTATCGAGGCTAGAAAGTGCAGACAGCCTTGTCTTCATCGACATAAGGTATGTCTACTAAATATTTATACTAGATTTAAACTATTACCTTACTCTTTCTTGCTATTGAAAGTTGCGAATGTACTTTATTATGCATTTTTTATTTGTAAAGCTTTATGAAGCATACATATTATAAAATATGTTGCAAACGCTTTGCAAATTGCCTATTTTCACAGTTTAATCTTCATAGAAATATTTTTTAAATCTTTTTTACGTTGTGATTTTAAAAAGTTTTCTTAATTCGAAAATGTTTATGAAATCTAAAATTTAAGTAGAATATAAATATTTTTGCTTTACTTAACTTTTGCTTTTGCCACACCAAATATGAACACTTTCAGTTTCGAACTTGGTTTAGAGTACATATTCAGGGTTAGAAAATATTTTAGAATAAATTATTTTGTTATATTTATTATTTATAAGTCCCAAGTTTTTTGTTAATTTCCAAGTTATAAAGCCATGTTTTGACTCGATTATAGCTTGTGTTGGTGAATCTGATCAGCTTGTCTGTATTTGTTTATCAACACCAGCTGCTAATTAGGGAATTATTTTCCTGTGTAATATGATGGTGATACTTTCACGACAGGACGGAATTAATAACTCTAATTAAATAAATAATGCACACGCTAACTACCCATGTAAAGAAAGTTTTAGTTAAATTATACTAATTATATTCAATGTTTTTCTTTCTTGTACAAAATCAAAACTAACTCTGTGCTTATAATTTGTGAACATATAATTATAAATTCGGTCGTATTTGCAAACTTTTATTTCGCTGCTCTAATTTATTTAAAATGCTATTAGAATATCATACTTCCATATTTAGATTGAGCTAAGCTTTCATTTTCTAGCCCATTAAGAAATGTCGAGTGCAATTTATATATAGTTGAATAGAAGTATTATATTATATGAGTTGCATTGTTCAGATTTTACAACAAATTGATTAGTGAGAACTTTTTGTCGAAATTTTATAAAAGCTGTAAGTGGCAAGTTTTTTATTTTTAGTGTAAATTTTCTGGAAAGTCGGGCCTTTAATAGACAAAAGATAGTTTGAATACTGAATATTAAACAATGGATACTTTAAAATGTTCACGTATTTAGTAAAATATATTTCCGCAAAATGGGGACTGTATATAGAAAGTGAAGTTATGTCTTTACGACATTTATTTCATTCAAATGGGATGATTCCATTTGATATTATTGTAAGTAACCTTTCTGTGATTACCAGGTGCACTTAATTTTCCATCTACTTTCTGGACGTGTATTTACTCCTACATACGCTACGTTATGTTTGCATTAGCTATGGGGTTTTTAACAGGCACTCAAGTGGGTGACTGCACATTGGGTTACATTAATTTAAAACTTGAGTGGTTTTCTGCATTTACACTTTTTTTAAAATATGTTGATACAGTAAATATAAAGGGTTTTTTTAGTTTCGATATTAAATTTAGTAAAAGGATTTTATATATTATAGAATTGGAAAAGTATTCAAATGAATATCAATGCTATAATATATAAGATATCTATTATATTAATATAACAGTGAAAATTATTCGGAAATTCTGTTAATCTTATTCCGGAAATCATGTGAAAGGAATTACTGGAATTTGTCTATCTATTTCGTAATGTTTTAATGTACGTGTTTATGTATATAAATAGAATTAATTCTGAAGTTACTTATCCGATGGTCTCGTGTTGTTTACAAGAACTTGTAATTACATAACTAAAGCGTTAAATGGACAACAGTGATTGCTTATCTCTGAAATATTGTCTTGAAGTCGGCCTATATTATGACATTTTAAAATGAAAAACAAATTAGCATACTTTATTTAAAAAAATAATCTAACGTTTCAAACAACTAAGAATATAATGACGGTACAAACAGAAAAATAACATGTCGAAGCATAATAGTATACTAAAATTTAAAAAAAACTATGTACTGCGCTCGTCTGTACAGACTTAGTTATAATAATTCAGAAGTCATATGTAAAGTTTTTTAAAAAATTATATTATTTTGATTGTTATTTTTCCCATTTATTAAAGACAACAATTCTCTTAGCATTCAATAATCTTGAAACATTTCTACTAAGCCGTTATTTCTTATAACACAAAGTTATTATATTTATTTCTGCAACTGTCAGATTATTAAAAACTTCAATATTTTACATGGCTTTCATCTTCTCTTTTTGCTGAGCAACAAATAGAGAAGTGTAACAGAGAAGTGTTGTGTTAATTCAGTTCATCTGAAGTCTTTTAAATATTCTAAATTACCGGTTTTACGTTATACTTTATAAATTTGCGTTCGTCGTTTTATTAAAAACTGAATATTTTGATTTTTATATCAGTATAGTACAGTTGCATACGTGTTGCATATGTATACGTAAAATTAATACACTTATTAATATAATGAATTCATGCATAATTTTTCGTTAAATAACGTATTTTTAATATACCGAGAATTTTGAAATATCATTTATATAATATATTACAAAATCTACACTAAATAATTTTAGTCTGGATTCTTCTATTTTACGTTATATTATATTGTTGGTGTTTAATTTTTTACGAATTTACACTGTAACGCATTGTATAGTGTTGAAATTTGAAAGCGAATATTTATAAAGTTATTATAAAGTTTAATTAAATTTAATTAAATTCGGTTAAATTAATCTGTTAATTATTTGTGTTTAATTTAAGAGATAGAAATAGTTTTATTAATAAATTATCTAGATTTATATTTGTACACATTTGAAATGAACTGCTATAGCTACAAAAATATAACGTTTATTTTTAAAATATTTATTTGAACAACAAACTGTAAAAAAATTATTATTTGAATACATATTTTTAAAGTAAACTTGTTCTTTTTCCTCCATAACCTCACACAGTCAACACCACTGGTCCATCTGATCAACCTGCTCTTTGCAGTCCTGGCCATCTTCCATCTCGCCTACCTCGGGGTGATGTTCGACTCTGCTCCACAACAAGTCACTGTAAGAATAAATTTAACCAGCGTTGCTCTCATTGTTTAGTCACAGCCAGTTTTAGTTAATCATCTCATAGAGAATAATAATATACTACATATCTCACTATTATCTTGATGGTTAATTATCCACGGAGATAAGTCATACGTCATGTCCATCAATCATTTTCGACATCTAGTATAGCGTCCTTATACCCACCAGATACTCCGTTTAATTATGCACACAAATGAATATTCTAAACATGTCTGCTTTCCTTCCCCGGAACCCATAGACCCAATTTATGTACATATTATACTCTATAATGGCGCGCAAACAATAGATAATTTGTTGGCCGACCATTAGTATAAATGTGGTTGTATTAACTCTGGTTGTGGAGAACGGATTTTCTCTATATGAACAATTAGAAAAATATCAAATTACATTAAAGGAATATTTTGGCATTCGTTAAAAATTATGGATTCGTATGAATCTATCAATTGACTATTTTATCATATTGTATGTATTCAATGTATGCATAATCAAAAGAATATAATATATTTACAGTTATATAATATAGGTCAAATAGAATAATATTTTTAAATCAACACTGATTATTTAAAAATCCTAAAGACCTATTGTATATTATTGAGACCGCTAAACTGATTGTAAAAGCGTCATGATCATATTATACGGTAATTAGTTTCGTTTTTAAGAGTTTTTGATCAATATGATATTATTTATTGATCAAGCCATCTTAAAAACGGATTGCCATATATAATAATTGAAGTCCGTGTATAACGTCCATAAATATATTATAGATATTTAGATATATTTATAACCCGGGCCGGGCTTTCATCTTTTATTAGACTTTTTACAACTGACATAATATAATATACCTATCCTCTGAATGTGACTATCTCGGAATATTATTCACGCCTTATTCTATTTATAGATTAATGTTGCTATTTTTAGATATTGTATCAGAATATTATCCTGTTTTGTGTTGGAAATTACATCTTTTCCCTATAACAGATTATGCGTGGTCAAAATAGCATGGTGGTCTGTCTATCTTTAGTTTTAAATCACGTGTGCATAAATGTTATATTTTAAATATTCCACATTTTGTTGTTTGTTACTATTAGAACTATTATTAATATATTATTGCTATTATTTCTATTACATTTATTACTATTTTACTATAACTTTTACCTTGTAAAATATATGTTATATAAGTTTTGTTATTAGCGGGAGTTATTGTTTGGCCCCTTTATTATTAAAACGATTTGTAAGCTCTTCCACGCACAAATCTTGTTAAATTATTATTTTAAAAAACATTCCCTGTGGACACACCCTGCCACGGGAACAACTGCTATTTTATTTTCTTCAATTAAATTAGTCCAATCTCTGCTGACCTAATTTGATCACACCTCTCCTTAAACATACCTATAGAGATCGGTAGTAGAATATTCTATTTCTAAGATTGTTTTAAATGCTATAATAAATTCGTCAAATAAACTTAAATTAATTAAATTGAAGTCATTTAAAGTTATATAGTAAACAACACACAGGCTGCTTGATAATATAATTGGGAAAGTAACCTTATCCGTTTTTTATTTTATTCATTAATAATTAACTGACATTTTATATATTTTATGTAGGAAGTTTTTTATATGACGTGTTTTCGTTTCTGAACATAATTTATATTGACTGTCGTTACTCAATATATATTTGTATTTATAGATAAATAAATTAATATAGTAACTATAAATATATATTTTATAATAAAATAAATTTTAGATTACAGGGTGACTACATATTATTATTCTTGAAATTCAAATATGTACTTTACTATATTTAAGTACTACAATTTTTGATGATATTTACTTGTACGCTTTTAGGTACTTGAATGATTTACTTCAAGGCTATATATATCTTTTATATAATATACTATTGTTGTATATTATATTTATTATTTCCCGGTTATGAGTATAATATACTATATTATACTAAATACTATACTATATACTAAAAACTATATTATAGTTTTTAATAAAATATACTCTTTTAAATTTGTATTGGATTTTTTGGGGAAATAATGTTCGGGGTGAAACATGAGAATAATTTTTAGCAATGTGTTTAACCATTAATTTGAGCTTTATGTATTTTATTCGTTGTGTGAAATGTTAAAAATTAATATTGTATGTAAATTTTTGAAATTATAAAATTAAATTTGATATTGTTCATGTTTCAGGGATATAGTATGTGGCATACACTGAAGAAATGGAAGGATCTAGATTATCTCAGTCATATTGTCGCCATAGTTACATTTGCAATATATTGGCTCATCAAATGATAATCACGGATAGATCAGTAAATGCGTGAATATAGTAAATGTTCGTGTTATTTTAAGTACAATCTTCTAAAAGTAAAACTCGGCAACTAACTGCATGTAAAAATTACTTGATTTTTTTATTATTTGACCTATATTTTGCTTTGGCTAATTATGATTTTTAAATTTTTATTTTCTACCTACTCACCGAAAACTCTTTATTATTTACTGAATTTCCTACCTATAAGTTTTCTATGCATGTTTTTAAATATAACATTGTATTTTATATTAACTTCAGAATATTTCTAAATTAGATGCAATTTCTACCTATATGTATGGCACAATCTATAGAATAAAATTATTAATTATCAACTATTGAATATCTAGCATTTCTTACATTACAAAATTTTATTTGCTATTTCAACAATGTTTATATACTCAACCATTGTGTGCCTTTTATCTGAATATTCTTTTATTGTGTATTATGAATTTTGCATTTAACATTCATTGTTTTGTTGACTTTACGATGTATTTATTTTTGCTGCATAAACCATTGTTTAACTATGAACTACTTTTTAACAATGGAATGGTGGGATACAATTTCAGTCAAGTAAACAGTATAGATATATTAATAATTGACATTTGTCAATTCACTGATGCTATTTTTATCATAAAAATACAATAAATGATATCAAAAATAATCAAAATTTTGTATTTTCGTAATTAATGTATCAAGAACAATCAGTCATAATTATTTTAATTTAAGTCAGAATTGTATTCTTTTTGATTTGTTTAGGTACTATGTGTATATTACATTTTATCACAGAATTTTGTTTTTCAAAATATCAATTTTTCTAATTAAGAATAATTAATCATTCTATTTTTTATTAGAAAGCTATACCATTAAACCACAAAGTTTCAGTTTTTCGAATACGTTTTTAAATATATAATATAAAATAAGCTTTATTTGCAATTTGACTGGAGCATTACAGAAAAACAAAAATCTACTTATAAAACACGTAACATAGAGCATCCAACATGAAAACTTACAGTACGGATACATACAGATACAAATGAATATACTAATAAAAGCAAGCGCAAGAGTTAATGGCATGGAGCATTTTTACTATATAGTTTTTAGAGTTCTGGCTGGTCACGGTAGGGAGTTGCCTGTCATGAGTGGTTGATCTGGACCGTGTCGGGTAATTGTGATCATTGCGGGGCGTCAGGAATTTGTGTAGAATATCGTCTGTTGGTAGAAAATTTTTTTGAACAATTTATTTTCGTGCTTTTCTATAATATCGCCAAAAAAATTTGTGGCTCGCATAACTAGAATTTTTCGCATCTGCGTAGGAAGTTGCTGATTCTCTGACGGTCTGCGACTGAAGCCAGAGTCCACCATCCCGGAGCTCCGTACGTCAATTTGCTCACGCTTGGAAGACAACAGAGTTCCAGTTCTTTAAGCTGAGGCCATTGTGCTTGTAGATCTTACATGCGAAATATCTTTACTGCATTTTGAAATCTGGTCATGACCGAAGACAGTTAACCTTGAGTCTAGGTTAATACCAAGTACGTTAATTTTCTGGACACGGGGCTCCATTTCTGCTCTCACAACATCCATTAAAGCATTTTTTTATCTGATATATGCCTTACCACTTCCATTCATTCTCCCAAAAGTTTGGCCTACCTCATGGGAAAATTCTTTCACAATTTCTTGTACACTGCGCTTGGAAATAATATTCTCACCAAAAGTTACCACTATCATTTGGTACATATGCATTAATCTGTATAGCATTAAAATGATTTCGACGATATATATATTTCTATAGTTATTTCAATATAATAACTAGTGTTTATATAATAAAAAATGCCATGTTTATGAAAAGCGCGGTTTTTTCAGATAACCTATAATATACATCTACTTCGGAGATTAACTATTGGTAAATAGATATTTATTTGAACTGTGATCTTATTAGTTACATGCTTTATATATATTAGAATTTTTTGTGACCCATTATTATATACTATATAAAGAACGCAACTCTTATAGATTTTATAGTTATACATAGGATAGTTTTTCAACTATATACCTATTTAGATTTGTCTTTATAAGGAAAACAAACCATGATTATCAATATAGGTAAACGAATTCGGAATATAATATGTGCAATAACAAATCATAATATATGTCTGAATGCCTTACAACACTGGTTGTTATAAGTATATGGTTCGATTATTTTAGTGCCTATACTAATTCACAATTGTTACCTGCAGCTGCGTTCACACACTGTGCCGTCTGAAGTGATATTGTACATAATATAGGTTATAATAGGTTGCTTCATATAACCTCCGTTATATTTAACTCGTGAATATATAAGTTTTCTTCAGAAATAAACAGTTTTGATCGAAGAATAAAATGCTATGCTTGACTGTAATTAGAATAAGTACTTGAACTTTATCCATGTACTCTGTTTGAGCTTGCATGGCCAACGAATGCTACTTCATGAGGTGTGTGAAGGTCGCAAATTATATATAGACAATTTTTAATAGCTTTTCTTTTCACGTTTGATACATGTGGTGAACGAACCGGTAATAATAAGAGTGGAAACAATGACCACCCCCTCACCGCCTGTACTCAGTTATTAGCTACTTATGGGCCGATGATAGACGTGTATTGCTAAGTATTTTTATTAATGTACTTAATTATATGACCATGATATTATAAACACTTGTCTGCTTCAATTAATTATAGTTCATAATTAGTTAAATTTACAACAGTCTACGAGTTCATGCAATAGTTTCAGTTTAACCGCCCAATTTATATCTCAAAACCACGGAAATGCAATTTGAATTTAAATATGCAAAACATGCGAGAAAAAATATCAATTATAATTTATAGTATATTTGGATATTTTTACTGTTTATTAATTCACAAATGTTTCACATCTGGTGTTTTTAATATGTTAGAATATTTTTAGAATGAGTTAGTTTTGGAAACCAATTGTTAAGATATTATATTTCAAAATTCGAAGTGTATATGAACATAAATCTTTCCAACAATTATAGCATAATTATTTTAAAGAATAAAATTAACCAAACTTTCAAAAAATAGTATTTACATATTTAAAATGATTTGTTTTATATAGTGATAAAAAATCTGATTTTATTAATTATAAATATAATATCTGGTTAGAAATGATTTCATGTCTAAGTAACATTTGTTATTTAGATATAATTGTACTTCAAAATGAATTTATAATTATACAAGTTTCGAAATGTTGCAGTAAATAACTTGTAGGCTAATTTAAAATATATACTAAATAATAAAAATAAACTCAATCTGGGTAAATTAAACGCTAAAACTAATATTATATAAACATACTAATATTTTTTTGTAGCTCATATAAGTATATCTTCATCATGTGCCTCAATGACATTTACTTGTAATTATCTTATATGTATTTTTTATACGTATAATGTTAATAAAATAATATTTATCAAATACTCCTTCTAATATGTTTTTATTAATTCGATCTATAAAATGTACTCCTTAGTTATTTTAAATTATATTCATTATGTTATTGTAATTAATTTGCGGATTACACAATTATTAATTTTAAAAATACTAAAGCTATTTTATACATGCAATATTTTAGTCCACTGACAATCACAGATATATTAATTTTTTAATAATTTGTACATTAAATTCTATTTAGACGATTGCAATAGTAATCGAAATGGTTTACGGTTTATATCAATATAGAGTAATAAATAAAATGCTATTACTCTATCGACCGTTTTAATTATAAATTATTTTATCAGAATTCTGTAAAAACAATCAAAGTGGAACATATGTAATTGATATAACATAGAGCTACTCAAAAATGTTTCAGTAATTTTTTAAAAATATCATATTTCTCATTTCGACAATGGATCGGTAAACGGTTCCATAATTTGGGACCAATTATACTGAAAGAACGGCTGACGATAAAAGATGTTGCAATAGGTTAATGAAGCGATACAGATTGTTGAGATCGTAGAGCGATATCAATGGATTGGAAAGAGGAAATATGTAGGATACGTTTCATCATCGTTATAATTACATCTATAAACAAGACAGAAAATGTTTGAATTCTCAAGGGATGTGACATGCGCGGAAGATATTTGACAAAACGCGCACAAAAATTTTGAATTCGCTCAATAGTAAGTAAGAATAGCATTGCAATAATCCAAACTTGAATGCTTTTTGTATCGAAATGTCAGACGCTACCTCAAAACTTTATATTTATTAAAATTGTATTATGTTTTACTTCATGGTATATTTTTATAAAAAGTTAAATAATTATACTACTATTACAATATTTAAGTAGTAAATACACCGACACGTAGGCAAATAATTAGTGTGTAACTACAAATCGATAAAGTCAAAATTTATCAGAAACACATATGTGTTGATTTGTATTATTAAACCTATTTTCCTAAGGTTACCTTAAATGTTTTCGTATTAAAATTTATGAAAACCCAACATAAATAAAACTAATAAGACATATTTATATAATTATTCTATAAATTGTATTATATATACAAAATACAAATAAAAATTTAACTAAATTGTTCATTACATTATTTACAGAATATTTACAATAAAATCAAAATTAAATTATTTACAAATAGATTATTTACAAATAAGCTTTTGAGGTAGATAGATTGCTGAAAATAAATAAAGCTATTAATATTATACATAATCATAATACAAAATCTCCAGATCAACTGAAAGACATTGATTAGATATCTTTACAAAAATGCATCCATGGGCTAAAACGCCCAAATAGGGAGTGTGGGTGCTGGGACACTTGAGCAATTGTGGAATGTTCCATAATAGTGAGATCTATAGAAAGGATATGTGTGTGAGCAGAAAGTTAGTTCTACTAGGATTGAGAGTTTTTTCATAAAGCCGCAACTCGATTAGGAGGAATTTCATCACCAGAGACTTGGGAGCTGCATGAGCTGCCACCAGATTCCGTGGAAGCCATAGAACACTTCTCCATTGCGGAGCGATGAGGAGCAGCCATCAGGGATTTTCTTTTCGATGGAATGGAGCACTCAGAGAGCCAAGAGTGGGAGAGGAGGTCCGAAAGAGTCGGTCGGTCGGATGCTTCACGAGACAGACAAGACCGGATGATGTTCTTACAAGATTCAGTGAGTTGTCGGCGGAAGACAACGTTGGCCCTAAGGATCTGCTCGTCCCTTTCGAAGGGTATATCACCACACACCATGTCATACAGCAAGACACCCACGGACCAGACTTCTGCGGCACGTCCGTCGTAGCGTTTGTCACGGATCCATTCAGGTGGGCTGTACACACGAGTTCCTATAGTCAAGAGAGAGAAAGAGAGGGAATAAATAAACATCTTTGTTTGAGGTTATTGATTTACACTATGCTACGTCATACAAGGGTAACTTATTGAGGTCAAAACAATAAAGGGACAGTCAAGCAGACAAAATGTGAGACAGAATAAAAAAATTGTTACTCACCATCAAACTCAGTGTATTGTTCATCTTTCAAGAGCGCACCAGACCCGAAATCAATCAACTTCAAAGTGTTCGTGTCCAGGTCAACCAGAATGTTTTCGTCTTTGATATCTCGATGGAGAACACCAGCTTCGTGGATGGCTTTGAGAATGTTCACCAGTTGTTGGAAGAAGTCGGCAGACTCGTCTTCACTCAAAAATTGACTGTTTGTGATGTAGTCGAAGAGATCCTTAGATCGGCTGATCTTTTCCATGACGATGAACCACCCTTGGGGGAGCTCGAAGCATTCCAGGACTCGTACCACACCAGGAATGTGTTGACAACGGGATAGAAGAACTATCTCCATGGGTACTGCATGTCCATCAACCTAAAAATATAAAGTGTAAAGTTTGAAACAATTTGTAAGAAATGTTTACAATATATCAAAGTAATATAAATTTCAAAAAACAGATTCAATAAATACTAATGAATGGTACTTACATCACACCAGTCGTTAACTCGTTCGTTCGCCATGTACTTGATGGCGACCTCTTGGTTCTCTTTCTTGGAGAAACCTTGGTAGACACGACCAAACCCCCCAGCTCCTAATTCTTTTGACCAAATGCAATTGTAGCGTTCCTTGAAAATTTCCGGTCCAGAATGGATTTGAACTAAAAAGTGAACAAAATCTTCCTTAGAGAATTGAGCTCAAGACTTAGTAGCAGACGCTTAATTTAGAGACTTACCGAAATTTGCATCACGCTTGACAGGAGTAGCTTTCGATTTCTTGGACATGATTGTTGTAGATGAGCAGCGAGGAATTGAATAATCCAGTTTGAAAATTTATGGAATATACCGGAGAAATAAAGTTGTGTAAAACAAAGTGATAAATTTATATAAACGTATTGATACTGCAAAGCAGACAATCCAGACAGAAAAGTAGCGAACTTATTGCGAACTGTCTGTTATATGCAAGCCGTAGGTTGACACTAAAATAGCCACCCAATCAGGACTAAGTTCATTCCAAAACATTCAACCAACCTTTCAACATTCAACATACATCAACCTTTTATCGAGATTCGATTAATAAGTAATTTCTTTTACAGAATACAATAATTAATAAAAAATTATATTTAAATATTTTTAATTCTGTTTAATTTTTTGATAAATTTCCAAAATATTATCTTTTAAATTAATTTAGTGGATCTATATTCATGACTGTAAGGACACATCTACAGTATACTATTAGATAAGACATATATTCAGCCAATCAGCTGCGTTCACCTAAGAGGATGTTTTATGAGATATCCGAGTAAGTTATTCCCGACCTGTTTTAAGACGTCTTTTGGTATTATGGGATGTTATCACTATGTATAGATTGCAATACATGTATTGCTAATTTTAGAACAGTTTACGGAACAGAAGATAAGAAAGAGGATGTATTCTAAATTTAACCAGATATAACTTGTCTTCCGCAAATAAAAGGGTTAACCACCATATCAAACTTACTTATAACATATGAAAGAGATAAATCTAGTTTACCGATTTATTTATAAATATATATGTAATTGTTGGATTCTATTATTTTCTTATAAATAAAGATTGCGTGGTAAATGTTTAGAAAAAAATCGGACGGGAGCGCAATCAGAATATACAAAATAAGGGTTGATCCACAAATCATTTCTCCTCGTTTACTTTAAATACCCAGCTTTAACAACTAAGTTAAATTCTTTGGTCAAGTCAAAAGTATATAATGAGTAAGTAAATTTCTAGTCAACGCTGTATGACCAGAGGAATTTAACTTCAAACTCACTGACCGAGTTTCTCCTCTAGACCTCCCAGTGAGTCCTTTCTAGTTGTATAATCTATAACCTAGATAAGGGATTCAGGCCCCATTTTGTCTTCGAAGGATGGTCATTCAGACTTTTCGTTTGTCGGTAACACATAAGTTGCATCATTATACAACCGACCCATATCCTATATCGAATGAATTCATTTATAATCCACATTTTGACGTAATCAACAAGCAAGACTGATATCCTTCTCACATTATCACAATAATTTTTTACGCAGATTAATCGTTATATTATTTGACGAGAAAAATAACACAGAAATTATATAATCTCTTGTCAAATTTATCTTTTGATAACTGACGCAACTATTTCGATCACATTACTAAGCGAGTCATTTGAAAAAATCAATAGGTTTAATATTATTCAATCCTAAATATTTATTGGGACTTTTCACAGTGGAAAAGTATTCTTTATACAATCTCTTATGAAGTAATCATAGTAACGGCGCATGGTTTTCTCAACATAGAGTCCAAGGTTTGAATCACGCTATACAAGATATAATAGACGCACCTTGTTCCATTGAACTTCGCAAAGAGTGTTCTTATTATATATAAATATATATACACACAATTCACGAGTTAATAGCATGCTTCTTATAATGACGTGAATTCAAAATTGGAATTATATACAACATATTATTTTCTAAATGTCACATATTCTTCTGTTTTACATAATATAAATTAAATAATATTCCCACGATAGCAAAAATGGAATACTTTTAATAATCCCATGAAATATTTATTAAAATACATTTGACGTTGCATATAATTCCCATTTATATGGACTACTATAAGAGAAATAAATACTCTTAGTTACATATCTATATACAAATTTTCATTATTTTGAGGACAAATGATTTTCATATAATTCTGGAAATCAATGTATAAAAAATTTATTTATATTATATCTACAGTTATTCAATAAAAACTTTATTGTATTGCTAAATACTGTTTTTAATATATATATATATGAATTTTTTATACCATATAAAAAGTTTCTTAACTATAAATTGTATTTATCAGAGTATTTCCCTAAAACTAGATTCTTTAAAATAATAACTATGAATAATTGTCTGATTTCGATATTATACTATACAATAATAATTAAATAATCAATAATATTGATAACTACTTTATTAAGAAAAATTGTAGTAGGTACTTAAAAAGGACCGACTTAAAGTGATTGATTTTTAATTTAACAAAAGGAACTTGTCAAATATATCCAAAACAGAAATACCGCATTAAGGATATTTCGGGAGAAACCAAAGCTCATATAGGAGGCATATATATTTTCACATTTTGAACCTGTTCTCGACAGGTTTTGGTGCAACTAATGTTCCGGGTATGAATCACATGACTGTGGCTGTAAGAGTTGGTCTGCAATCTAGATCGTGCACTGAACGAGAGAATCATATCCTAGAACGGGTTCATCACAGCCACGCTGACTATATTGTGTGAAGAAAAAGCCGAACTGGAATATTTTACTTGAGAGTGAAATAGAAAGAACACAGTCTAACTCATAGTATGAATTAAATGAGTTTCTCTGGTGCATTTGGCCACCCAAAATTAGACTTTTAGTCCCAGACCTAGTACACTTTCCCATCTAGATATATTGATTTTACCATATCATGTAGTATTCTATTATCAGATCGTTGATATCAACGCGATTTGGCTTATATCTTTCACAGAGTATACAATTCTTAAACTATGCTAACAAAAACCGAATATAAAAAAATGTTGTGTGGTTGCTGAGATAAATCGTTTCTATATTTGGTAACTACGACACTTATAGACTCCAAAAACTATGACTGGTATATGCAATGAGTGATGAGAGCAGAGCAACCTTTTTAGGTCAACATTAGATGATCAGGCGATGAAGTCGTGATTCTCGCCCAAATCTTTTGTTTGAATAAAATGCGTCAGGACGGTTCAGCATGATAGATCAATTTGAACAATACTATAATAGTGCAGCATACTTGCTAACAGCTGACAAATAATGACGTATGTGACCCTCTAGCTAAAATAGTTATACCAATTTCCAAGAATGTGAGTGAGATCGCTAACGATTATAACATTTAAAAAAATACTTAAAATGGTACTACAAAAAAACTAAAATTATATGTTCATTGTGCTGAAATGGATAAAGGACATATTTATAAATATATGTATATATTCAGAAAATATAATCGACATATTGACTATTACAAATCAAACAATAAAACCAATTGTTAATTAATAACAAGGATAACTTTGTTGTTAGATTACAAAATGAATAGAAAACATGACATAATAACTTGTAAAGTTATAACCAGGATACTAAAAGTATAACTATATACCACTGAATAAAACTGCCGCATACCTAAGTACACAACAACAAGGTACAAAAGCTTTATAATTTAACCAGGATGTGATAAATGCGTTTTAATCTGCATGTAGTTGCTCATTGTAAACATGAGTCATGACCGGCCTGTTTTTAGTATTATACACAATACGATTGAACCATCACATGAAACGCCATGTATACACGCACTGGATTGCGCAATTTTTCTTTATTCTAGTTTGCAAAGGTCAAGCAAGAAATTACACTATTGAGTGCAATCTAACTTGTTCCACACTGATGATTACGTAACACTAAATTTACTCGAGGTTCGTATATTAATTGGTGATAATTAATGCATATACAGCTGTACTTATATTCTACATATATTCCGTGTTTGTTAATATTATGAATTATTACATGAATACAATACAAATGAAAAGTTTTTAAAATTCAATTTCCGTGGAAGTGAAACAGTTGTATATATATATAGCTTGCACGCGATATTAACTTTAAATATATACAAAACAGCTTTTGAAAAACTTTTAATATAATTAAACAAGAATTTTTAATTTCAAATATTAATTATATTTACACATTTAAGAGGATTGGAAATACAAAATCAGTGTTTAGTCTATAAATAAATGAAATTACCAAAAGTAGAAGTCTTTTAACTTTTTCATTACTTCAACACGATATTAATTTGGTATTAAAAAATTAAAGAAGTAAAATTTAGCTAAATATAAAAGATATTTGATAATTAAATTTCTCCATGGCGTTGAAGGAAAATCTTAAAGGATATAGATAATTTTTTATAAAGTATGTAAGATAAGAAATATGATTTTCCGTGAAATACAGTTATATTATAGTTATAATCTCTATAACATTTATGTCAATGATAAATATATTAAAAGTCGATAAATTAAAAAATATTTCTTCTTGGCAATCATTTAATTTTATTATTGTGTCACCGAATTTTAGTCTCAGATCTAAGTATATTGCAAAGTGTATAAACCAATAATGTGAAAGAAAACCAACATAAAATGGCGCCTCGCCGTTGTGTTATAATCTTAAAGTCAAAGAGACCGCCATTCATTGAAACATAGTTTTATTATAGTTCTCAAAGGACCCCGAACAACTAATAAACTGAATATAAAAATATCAATAATTCAATTCAGTGATTAACTGTTATTAATATATTTATTCATGCATTATTAAACAAAATTTAAATGCTGCAGTATATATTTATATCTTATACAAATATATTCTTTATTTTTTTAATTTATTTAATCTTTATTAATGCACAATTTGCTATGGACAATTAAATATTAGCTTCACATATATTTTTTTGGGTTATACTCAAACAATTGTTTACATTGTATGTATTATATTTGTAATTTGTTGAAATGTATTTATGTGAATGAAATGGGATTATTTGTAATTATCTATGTGAATGAAAATGTGTAATTTGAAAGAGTAAACATCATGTGAAGTACAGTTTAATCATCAGATGCAGTAATTATCGGGAAAATTATAATCCTAACATTGATTTAAGAGCAGTAACTTTTTGTATAATGTATTGAATGATGACTTAAATGTTAATCAAAAGTTATAAGAATCTATTCAAATATTTGATTGCCAAAAGAACAAAGTGAACAAACTGTAGCCTACGCAACCAAATAAATTGTCTACAAAGCAAAGGTCACAATTTTATATTTCTACCTAAAGTGATTCTACCGATGCCAATACAAAATTAGACATTATCTACGATTATAGTGTAACCTTTTGAAATTAATGTATGGGTGTTTGACTTTGAACAGTAAAGGTCGACCTTACAGTAACACAGACAGAACCACGATTTTGACATTGATGTAACTATATATATATCATGTATATTTGTCACATGATGATAATATTGCCTATAAAACACCCAAGTAGGGACCACCCGAGAAAAGTTCCATAATTGAAAATTTCTAAACGACACAATCGATAAAATAATAGACAAAAGAAAGGGCACATGAAGCTATGAACACGTGCCATACAAGTAAGCATAAAGAAGTATTAATATTATATCGATAGCTAGACCCAATGAAAAAGCTAGGCTTTGTCTGTGCCAATCTCCCAAATCGCTGAGGTAGAGAGGTACATAGATTTACGGGTGGTCTTAAGCACCATCGCCTGTCTATAACAAACACGGGGGATGTATTAACTACATCCATGATTGACAAAATGATTACAAGGGTGCTACTTACTGATTTGAGTAGATGGTATAAGTGGTGCTATGGAGTAAAAGATAGAGAGAGCCACCCACACTATACTTTATTGTATTTAATACAGTCACATGTTCGCTTACTAATTGTCTGAAGTGGCATAAATTACAAATCAGTTATCGTGTTGAGATGAAATTTGTAGAACAGACAATCACAATACGATTTAGTAATTTCCACTAAACACTAAAGAATTTTTATAATATAATAGTGGAAGTGAAAGTTATTTTTTATATAAATCTTTTTAAAATACAGCTAGAGGTGAAGTATTACAAAAACTAATTTACAAAATTATCATTATTATGATTGAATTATTTAGTATTTGGAATTATCAAAATATGCTAACACCTATTAGGCTCTAAAAGGTTTCTAATAAGTAAAATTAATTTGATGTATATTAAGTTGTTGGAGACACGCTATATTCGAAACTATGTTTAGATCGCATATGAATGACGTATGTATTAATGTTAATGTATAAATATATAGTCTGGTCAGTATAGTCTAATATAACTAAATGTATAAATTGTAATCTTTCAGTGAAATTATATAGAATACATTATATTACATAAAATACTGGCATATGGAATGCTTGGCATTCCATTGTAGGTAAACATTCCTTTGTATATACTTATGCAGAATACTACGCATAGTTTGTGAATTGTGTGAACAAATACAAATTAAGCACATTTTATTATTATTATATCACAAAATAATCTATATTGGAAAATGTGTATATATAAGTATTTTCTTCCAATTTGTGATTCGGGCATTGTGAATTTACAGAATGGCCATTTAAAGATGACTGGTTCTTATACAAAATCATCTATGTTTTTAAAAATAATTCAACATTTCGAAAACACATATTTTTAGTTATGAAAGCTTTTTGCCAGGGAAGCCATGCCCTCCAAATATAACAAGTCTTCTCAAAACTCAAAGAATCCCCAGTTAAAATAACCGCATAATATATTATAAATAAATGTTTCATTTTACCAAACGGACAGCTTTTGTGGATGAATGAGAAGGCTATCCGTGGTTAGGCACATACTATTATATCTACGATTTAAAAGACAATAGAGGAAGGGACTCACATAAGGCCATGGACCATGGCCTATATGTGGATATAGTGAAGCGGCCAAGATCCAAAAATTTAGTTTCCTCTGCACACTTTAGAACAAGGCAAATTTGGTATCGTTGGATTCGTTAGGATGTCTACTTTGTGAAAAACGATGTTTTACAATCGGATTGTAATTAAAAATCGCTATAAAGCCATTTAACACATAAAACCCATAAAAAAGTGAGAATTTTGGAATATATTAATAATGTTTTTTTGGCACTTACAAAGATTGAAAAATTAGTAAAACTTGCATTTTGTGATAACAATTGTTGTATTTGTTTAAAATATTTATTTTTAAAATTTTTGAACAGAGTGCTTGAACACATTTAATATTTCAAAACTTGTTATTTTAAGTGCGTGGCTTCATTATCCGACCAGGGCAACTTATTTCTCCTTGCTAACGAGGAAATTTTTTTTGCCTAGCTAACTAGATAAATGAATCCACTTCAAGCCGGAACAAGTGATGTTTCCGGTGCACTTACACGGGCTATTTCCGAAATCAAGTCTTTTCGTACCACATCACTAGCAGACTTATTCAGTTGTTTCACTTCCCATTTCACACATGGTTCTGGTTTTATATGGGGTTTGTTGTAGCGTTTGATTTCATCCTCATTAAAGCTCCGTGCATCTAGAGTTTTTGGTTTTGATCTTGGAATGAAGTGTACTTTTATGGCCTAGGGGACCTTTGATATAACACCACAGCCATTGAATGTGTGGTGTTCTTTCCGTCTATTGCCTGTTAATTTTTATCGAAATTGTCAATTGCGTGAACAACAGTAGTTTTAATATTCTCAGGATCATAAACATAAATGTCACGAGGTATATGAACGTCAGACTTGGTTGACAGCTGGTCCAAAGCAATGTTAGTGAGGAATCTACGCACTTCATCAAAAGGTCCAAGAGAAGACAGGTCATTTATCAGTTCTCGACTCATATGGTCGTAGTGCAGCTTGACACCTAAACCAAATGTTATTGAAGTATGGATTTTACAAACTATAGAAATCATGTTGTGACAGATTGCAAGAACTCTCATTTTAATATTTCCCATGTCGGTTTCAGATGCATAGCATAAGACGCTGTCAAAGTCTTTATTTAACGAACACCATGCTACTAAATCTTATAAACGATTCGGAACAAAGTCCTTGCACTTTTTTGTCTCCATATATTCTCAATAGAATCATAACGATCAGATTGAAATGTAATGTCACCGATACATTTCCTGATAATATCAGCTGCCTTATGCAAGACAAGTGTCTTCTTCTGAATTGACATCATCAAAGTTCACATTCACCAATTTCATTTAAATGCAGTTGTAGCCTGACAACGTGTTTCAAGGGGTCGGCAACAGTAATTCCCCTGAGCATACAAGGTCAGACTTCCCAGACTGGACGATGAATGAAATCCTATCTTCAAAATGTTTCTGCAATTTCTCATTCAACCTCCATGTACTACACGAATCGTTGGTTTTCGAGTGGGCCTCTTATATTATGACGGGTTGGTTATGGGTGATATGTTTATTGGTTCCCTGGTCTAAATATTTTGAATTCTCTATATATTGACTAAATACGTTTTAATTGAAATGTTACTATATAGTTACTTTTAGAGCATGTTCATCTTTCCGAATATTGATATAGCTATACGTGATATTTGTCCATGATAACAATATAATCTTATAAAAATAAATATGATTACAAATTCTTCTTAATTATATAGTCATTTTGAATGACTGTTTTATACTTCGTCTATCGAACGAACTTTGAAGCTCTTCAATATATATGTTTGCAAAAAGGTGAAGATGTACATGTATTTTTCCTAAAATAGCATTAACTACACTCAAAGAAGAAGTGAACAGGACGTGAACCGAATCTTTTATAAATACAAGTGGTATACAGGACCTTTAAATGAATAATGGTATTGCTTTAGAACTTTATTGTGGCAAAAATAGAATAGAGTGCGTCTATAATAACAAGTTAAATAAATACTTCACTCATATATACTGATTCATCCACTTTTTGAAGAACACTTACACCTGCACTTGGTCTCGTGACGACTATATGTATAAGATCCGTGAGATTGTTTTGATCTGAGCTGACTAATAGATTTGCCATAAAGTAAAATACAATATAGACAGCTAGTTTATGCACAAAAATTTGTTAATTGGATTCGAAAACGTGCCCTTTTCGAGCTAATAAAGAAATTAATATTATGTAAGGTATTAAGAATTAGATTATCAAGTTCACATATAGACGAAATTGAATATTCGTGTAATATAATATATATATATATATTCATAATAGGCATACCTATACAGTTCAAAGACTTTTGAAATGTACAATTCAGATGATTTGAAAAATACTAAAAACTTTTATCTCAATTTTCTTTAATGATTTTAATGAATACTAACTTCCAATGAGAAAGACATTGGGTGTTGTCTCCATTTAAACAGATAAGAAATCTGGGTTATACGGGGACGAAATACGCCTGAGAAAGTATAAACAAGGAAGGAAACGCATGGTCGCCATTTTGGGGTTAAACTAGGTTAAAAGAGAATTTTCTAATACAAAATAAGAAATCACGTGCATTCAGAAAATATTTTCTTTCTCTTCTTTTTCTCCGGGAAGGCTGAGAATGTCTGAATTGACGTTTCATCATGATTCACGTTATGTAACGCTGACCTCGATATGAACTCTATATCACTGTTCGCAAATTCGCCGTATTATTTGATGTTGCTTATGCGTCATAATGTGTGTTTATTTCCTTAAGTCAACATTTGATATTAAAATTAAATGTGTGAAAAGTGATATTTCTATTTTTTTAATTAATTATTTTCATATAAATACGTCAATAAATACACATTATTGTCAATAGAGGGTATTGGCAGCATATTAACGAACACATTCATAATTCCTTCAAGAAATAAAGAAAAGAACCATTTCAAGCAGTTATAGAAATACATAATATTCTTTTATATGTTGTATAATAAAACGTGGATTCGTATAATTTATTTTAACATGTATGTACCTAGAAAAGTGAACTAAATATATCACGCAGCAGTATTTTTCAGAAGACAATTAAATTATATCTATATTTTCTAGACAAAAAACAGTTGCATAAAACGATAATGAGTTCTAATAATTAAACCAAATTATTTTTTCATCACTGATTTATTTGGAATGTCATTTGGCGAAGTCTGGGTCAAGTCAGTTTGAGAATGATATACAATTAATATATTATGCGATAATGCGAGCAGTTGGCAGGTCTTTCTAGGTCTCACTGACAAACTATCTATATAGAAACAAACTCTAGTAGTTCGTTGCATTCCACATTAAAAGCTGATTTCAGTGCCCGCAGTCACCTTTCTACGGAGACAAGATATGTGAGTATACGACTCAGAATACAAATTATGTTTGTTATATCTCATATATGGAGGAGTCAATGTCGGTCGCTCTACTGAGCATACCTAGCTTATAGCGTTGACAGCAACAATCAAACAGGTTGAGACGCATTCCAGTCGTCATTGACGACCCCAAACTATTTGCTGCACACTGAAAGATACACTTTGTGAATCTTGGTGTACATTCAGTACAGAAATAAACGCAAGTAGTTAGACAATTAAACGACGACCGATTATTTTTATTCTATCAACTAATAATTTTTTCGGTTGAATTTATGAAATAAATGAGTAAAATTATATTGGTTTTCTAAATTAGTCTTTATTTATTTTTTATAAATTATCAATAAATACATAACTATAATATAAACATGTTTTAAAAATAAGTATAACATTTTATTTCTTTGAGTCAACCATAAGTCAAGCTTGAATCAATATTAATAATTGCCAAAGGCCTATACAGTTTCACGTTATATACCTGATTCAAAAGGTAATTGTGGAAAATTTGAAAATTAATTGTCATTTTCTGAAAAGGGGGTCAAATTAGCTTTAAGGCGTTCTAGTGAAAATTAATTGTTTATGCAGACTGTAAATTGTAAAACGACGCATTTAACCGACAATTTGCATATATTTGCGTTGTATGTCTATACGATTTAGCAGTAAATTAGAACATAATTTAAACAAAATAAAATTTTAAGCAATCATTCTCTATAAAGCAGACATGAATGTAAAAAAGGAAATATAATTAATTTACACAAATTCAGTCTAGTCACATTTTGGAACGACAAATATGCGTGTTGCGCGAACGAATTAGATTTTGACTCATTATGTAACCGGTGGCATTTTCGGTCGGCTTTTGATCCAGACCCGTATTTGAGACGTGTATTATAGTGGAACAATCCACGAGAATAAAACTCTTCTTAAATTAGTCTTGCTATCAACCTGTTGAAAACCAGTCCAATATATTATATTTAAATAGGTACTTTCCAACAAGTGGTTTTACTTCACGTCGGCCCACCTCAGGGTGCTTTGAAAATGTTACTATAAGAACTTCGACCTCTTTAAATTCTCGCTTAAACAAAGTAAAGATTTCCATTTGTAGAACACTTGACTGAAAATGCTGCATTTTAGGAAGTCAATAAACCCAAATAAAATAATATAAAACGAAGAACTTAAAATATCACAAAATTTCAAAAACAGTTTAAACAAATGACTAAAGTAAAATTACAGTAATTGAAATAACCATATTTCATATAACCAGTATAGACTTTATTATCGATTCTTGTATATTCTTCTATATAAACGTGGAACAAATTGAAATATTTGCTCTAAATATGAGACCAAGTGCGTCCAAAGGTTTCTTCTAATACTAAATTAGTCATGATATTGTATTATCAACAAGTCCTATAACTAGACGAATAAAACTCAGTCAAGAAAATTTAATACAAGTCAGTAAAGTAACATAGTACTCAAGTTAAACAGAAATAAATACACAAAATGTTTTTGCATGTTAAATGCTCGTGTTGCTGTTTCAGAAACACGAAAATGTGTTTAGGTTATAGAGTGCAAAGGGTAAAGTGTTGACAGTTCAAAAATCCTTTTAAAAATAAAACATTATTTCCATTTTGCACTTATTTTTTATTTGACATGTGAATGGGAGGATTTGTAGGAATGAGTTCATTTTGTTTCGACTGTGTTAATCAATGTTTGCTTCTTTGAAATTTACCGCCAAGACAGTAAATAAATAAATAAAGGTATATTCATAGACTAACAAAGGTTAATTTGTGATCAAATCATAATTTTCCTTATTTTACTATAGTAAAATCAAAAATTAATTTTTACTTCAATATACATAAATTATTTTGGTTATTTTTAAAACAAATATTGTTTTCATAAATGAAGTTACAATTTGACAGAGCCCAATTGTATTTATTCTTAAGGATTTAAAAAAAATATTACGGAATTTCTCCATTTCCCCCAAACGGAATTCTTATATAAAATGGATCGGTATATCCTTATGCACTTCTTCGGTTGCTTTAAGAACTATGCGGTATGAAATATAAGTCTTTTAAATCAGCAGTCACAATTGATTATATAAATATCAAAACATAATATGTTTCGTTATTTTTGTGAAACAAGTCTTGTTATAAGTGAAAGGGAGAACGTGAACTAGATAAAGACTATAACACGTCGGAGAAGAGTGAAAGGGAAATGGAATTCATGCGACAAGAAATCTTCCTTGAGAAGTGAAGAGTGTGTTGCCTACAAAAGTTTCGGAAGGTTATTAACCCTCAAAGTTTATATTTACGAAGCGATGTTACACATTTAATTTTCGTAACAACGACAGTTTGTGTACATACTGAAAGAACAAGACCATATTAGTACACATATGTTTACATTTAGTGCGAGAGTATAATACAATCTATATTTTAATATTTAAGACGCAATAAAGTGAACATTTGCCCTAGACAGACTAAATTTAAGGAGCCTCAATTTAAGATATATTTTTTGTAATATGGCAATGACCGAAATGAAAAGAATTTTAACTATATATTGAGGTATTTTCCTTTTTAGTTTCTGACAACAAAATCACATCATGTAAATAATTAAATGTTTACTTGAATTTATTAATGTTATATTCGAATGGCAAATTCTTTAAATTAGTGAAAGAGTAAATTAATATAATAACACTCGTGTACAGGAGATTTCACTATTTCAAAAATCTCAACTGTAAAAATAAACGCGCTGGGTTTTTGCAAATAATACATGAAGCGCGACAGTTAAAAAAAATCAGATGAAAAAAGTATCCTACATTTTTATAAGAATTTCTATTCTAAAGAGTACATTTTTAAAGGAGTAAAATTATATATAATCCTCGAAAGAATATAGTTACCTTATTACGTCCCCTTTTGCATAACTTAATTTACGCTTTCAAGTTTTTAGTGTATATAATCAAAAAGATCTTATAAGGACACTGGGCAATACAGACAAACATGTTGGGCATAATATCAAGACATTTTGTTCATCCCGATAGGTCATTTAATTTGCATTTTTTTGAAATAATATTAAATCAATCATAACGTATAAGTTAATAATCATGGTATTCAATTATTTTTTCTTGAATAATTTGAAAAAAACATAAATACTGTCCACACTTAATATATAGTCGCTTAATAATTGCAGTAGGTATAAATAAATACTATTTAACGATATTTAAATGTTTTATATATATACATATGCCTATATTTAGAAAAATTGTAGACAACACCTTTAGACCCGATTATCAATAATCTTTAGAAAAACAAATGTCTGAAGTACGATAAAATGTCACAGATATCAATTACCAAGACGACATAACTTCTTATATCTTAAAATAGTTCCAATAAGCTGACAGACAGAGAGCATACTATGTAGCTGTGATCTATAGAATACGTCATGTTCAGTATATTATATCACGCTAACTGAAGATCATAATCGCTTTGTCCTCGCTTCGAATAATGTAATAGAATTGATTAAGTTATATAATAAAAACCGAACAGTCCTGTAAATGTCACACGAGGCCATGTCGTATCTCACAAATATAGCGTGTGAAATAAACACAAGTCCCACGCGAAGGTTGCTGTCCTGATACAATAAAAGTGGTCTCACCATGTGAGCCTGTTAAATAAGAGAACCTCTACTCTATACCTATCTTACCCCCTGATTGCGTGAGAACATACACACTGCACTGCACCATGTCTGATTGTACGTACATTAGTAGAGCACTGCAGTGCTATCTTTTCATTTTGTAGCTATAAATAAAATTCGACAGACAACATTCATTCCATTGCTGATGTCCTCAAGCATATAGTAATGTAATAGTAACCATCACAAAGTGATTCTGAGCCCGCTCTATATTGAGTCAACGAGAAGCACTTATGCTATAAATACTCACTGGTACAGTAGTATAACCTATGGCTATATAACTGTCATGAATTTTCTCAGGCCGTGTTAACCAGCTAAAATTCCCGCGATTTTGCTGGAAAAAGTCGAAGCTTTTAGGCGGATTTAAACACGTGGGAATATTGGAATATGAGATAATATAGTCATCAATAGTAAGATTTTAAACCAAATGGTATTTAAAGGAAAATTAGCATTTTATTTATGCTACAAATAATTTCATCCAGTCATGAAATATTGGAAATATTAAACATAAAAAATAGTGGAATATTGACATAGCTATGAAAAGGGGTACAATACACCAAGAACAAAAATTATAATGACAATATATTTCCACAAAAAGTCTAAAGCAACACTTGGCACACTTTATTTTCGTGTAACGTGTTAAAGGCGTCCATTACCTTATAGCTATAGAACCAAGGGTTATGCCTGTCCTCAGAAAACTAAATATACTCGCCTGTTTATCTTTCCCTCCGCTCGTGCCAAACTTTGCCCCTTCCTTCTTCAAGAAATAGTCAGTAACTTCACAAGTATAAGGCAGGCAATAAGCAAATGCTATGAAGCTACCCAAATAAACCATTGATTAAAAATAAAAACAAAAATAGTGACTGAGTCATAGTGCAATGTGATGAGGACTTGTCACAATTTGGGTTTATGTGGGAAGAAAATCACGTGATTATTCATACAACATATCCGGTCATATATTTAGATTCATGTGTCCCTTATTCGGTCAAAATAATGAAATGGTTCATTGCAACAAAACACAAAATTATTTCCATAAGACAAGAAAATAATTAGAAATGAGCTGTTACAAATTAAATTTTTATCATTTTTAATTACTTATATTTAGACAAGCATTATGTATTACTTTAAATATGGCTATACTGAGAGAATAACTCAACATTGTTATGGTAGCAATTGAAATCTGAAAACAAAAATGACTCAAAATCATATAAATTATTTATTAATATCCATGTACTACTGCTTTGGATCTCAAAGAACACCGCACAACCGTATATGAGTGAATGCAATGCCTCTTCAATAGATAACTATACAATATTATGATAACAAAACACAATTAACTTGAATTACTCATATTGTTTATGGGATTATACTAACCAAGAGAACATAAAACATCGGTCAATTATACTATGAGGAAAGATGGAATTTTAGAGATATTGTTTGAAATGGAAATCAGCAATATCACATTGCAATTATTTTCCATAACTGATTATTAGAACTCAGAACCCGTCAATCAGCTTGATAGTAAACTACCAACAGAACAGTCTCAAAACTAGGGATATAGAGGACTTTTAAAAATGAAAATAATTTACAAAAAAACGAACAAAATTAATAATAAACCAACAGTAACGAGCTTGGGAACCAAAAAACCGAGCTAAGGCATTAAAATAGAACAATTAAACACGGCAACATAAAGAGAAGAGGTGACAACAGTGGTTGAATAATTTACTGATATAATATTGCAATATTTGTCAGCTCAAATGTACATTTGTGTGGGTAACATGGGGGGAGGGGAACGTAGAGTGTGGGAGGATAGAGTGGATCAAAGTAACTTATAAAAGTAATACATATGTCACAAAGCAGTGTTCTGTTCTAAATATAAGTTTTAGGAGGGTTGTCCACCAGGTGTCATTAGATCACCTTGTCCTTGATTCACGTCACTCAAACAGACCCATTGACCGTCGAGATTCTCCCGCCAGAGTGTCACCTAAGAGAGATGGAGAGATAGAACGTTGATATCCCGATGACAAAGAAGTGATAAGCTAATTTGAGGGCAGGCTACACCGCGCGCGCATGTGACCGAAATATTAAGAGTCGCTGTGAAACAAAGCGACATTGTTCTGCTAGTTCCCAGTCTTTGTGCCGTCCCGTGACCTTACAAGGAAAGCGAACACAGCTCACTAATTTCAACGGAGCTTTTACGGGAATAATTGTTAGATTACTCGACTGTAGACTTAAATTCGCTCGATATAGAGCAATCGATTAATTGTGGTGTGCTCGTTCGATCATTTTAGGGTATATGTGTAAATTGGCAGCTGTTTTGTTGTCGTAATCGAAAGAACAAGTACGCAATTGAAAATTATATAAAAGAAGCGTAGGAGTGGCTCGGTCTACCCTGTGTTTGGTATAAAGTATAGGTACTTTAGGCATTCAATGTTGTGTTAAACTTTGGGTGTGTACAGCCAGTGGAAAAGTGCGTACATTGTCAACTACACACAATGTAAATATAGTCTAGATGGTTCCAATAAGAAGAGAATAATTTTTCCCCAATTGATCTGCGACTTTAATATCACTCCCAATTGACGTAGGTTTTGCCTACGCTGGTGTGTATAACACTAGTTTTCTAAATATAAAGCAACACAAGACAACTAATATAACTGGAAAATGTTGTGCTCCATAATATAATTATCCCACGCATAGCACACACAGTGTTTAGTATTACTAAGTAATTACTACGACAATTACCTACTACTAAGTAAGTGATGCTCATGCATAATGCACTCGAATTACTAATGACAAGGCTAGAATTGTGTTGCATTGTTATGTGGTTAAGGTGAATAAATGAATGAAAGAATAGGATCGGTACTTGTGCATGACCTACAACAGAGTTTTACAAATATGATAAAGAGAACAGAGGACTATAGGTATAGAATTAATCGTCTTCTTTCAGCAAATAACAAACAATCTTCTTAAATATAAAAACAAATACGATAATATCATCATCATATTGAAACAATTTATTTATGTTAGGACGGATATACTGAATCCAAAATATACCCAAAGAACATAATTTTTCGTCAGCAATTTCTTTACATCATTATCTAGTGTCTTGAAAATTAATTAAAGAAATTTAACAAGGGATATAGTATCACATAGCTAAACCACTGAAATCAAATTTTTTATATTTTAGATTTAATTAAAAAAAGACGTTTACTGAGTACAGAAAAACAAACAAATAAAATTGTTGTCATTGTAATATAAGTAAGAATATTTTTTTAATGGAAGATGACATTACTAAATAATGTATGTTTACATAACTACATTATAAGACGAACATGAAAATGGATCAGAAGTTAGACTGAAGAATTACACAATAATTCATATAAAATAAAATAAAATTATGTAAACGGAAATAAAATTTGTTAGAAAAATATGTAACACTGTTTTCATATTATTGGATACTAGAAAATGACTAATAATATTACCTTATTATCTCCACCAGAAACAGCAAGAATATTGCCGGTAATGGACCAGGAAACATGCCAGACAACATCAGAGAAGGTGTGCAGAGTGAGAGGTCGCCATGGTTGCTCTTCACTACGGGTCCACACAATTACTCGACCATCCTGTCCACAGCTGGCCAACACTTCACGCGGGAGGCCGATACTGGGAGCCCAGGCCACATCCCGAACCCAGTCAGAATGACCCTCCAACTTCTCCTCCTCTTGCCATTGTCCATTCTCATCTTCACTGGAGAATAAAACACCAGAGATAAGTTTAAACAATGTGTAATGCCAATTTAGACAATAAAACTTTGATAAAAGATAACAAAATGTGTATTATCACTCTTCTCAATTTTATATGATCAACTATTGATTTTCAGTCATTTCCAATTTGCCAGACATTCTCCAGTGTATAAAATATTTTATTGTATCGAATAAAGATAATTAAATAAAACAATCAGGGAAAGCTGTTACACAATCAAAATTACATTAATAAGCACATATTAACTAATTAAAATAAAAACGAACGCTATTTTAAATTTGCAATAAATAAATCTTTGAAAGTGGAAAAACTGACGTCAATTGAACTAATTTTAACATTTGATCCACTTTATTATATGCGATCCATTATCATGGAATCAATCCTATTCTTTGCAATATCAAAATGTCGCCATGATTTCTAATGCTCTCTACTTAACTGACGAGATTGTTCTCACTAATTGTAAACAATTCTTTTAGAATGGTAGATATTAAAATAGCTCTGTGAAAATATAAAAGTATTCACTCATTGTATAAGCATGCATACTCAAGTAAGAATCATATAGTTGGGAATTCAAATATCACAATACTAGTACAAATGCAAACAATAGTTATGAATAATTTTAAATCATAGTAGTACAATATTACTCTAATACAAAGTGTTCATGTGTTATTGTACACACCGTATTGATTTTTGAACAAACTTAGGTCCCTACAGCTGTAAACCAAAAGCCATAATAGCGATTAATATTTCCATTGTCAAAAATACATGTTGCCAAAATGATCAGAGTTAAAACAATTGTATGACTCTGCTCTAATTTTTAGTCATACTGTCTGATGTGTTTTTAATTTGTATAACAGAAAATTTACTAATAGATTGTTTAGTCTCACTCTAATTGATGGAGTCAGAGAATGAGTTTATCACATCAGAAAATATTGGCCTAGATAGTGGCCAAAAGAGAGTGAAGCATCATCTCTGGTAAAACTTTAGTTAGTTAGAGACTGCACCTCGACCTAAATCTATGACATCCAACGTCAACCTAATTGCAAGACAACTGTATTTATAATTCCTCTTTTTCATGGTAAACAGGATGCAGAGTTATCTTGTTTGAAACAACAATTCACTTTATTGTTATAATACATTCGAGAATGTAGAGTAAATTGTTTCTACCGTCGCTTTAGTCAGATTAAAGACTGCCAAACTCAGACAGACTTCAGAGTATTTCTAGGTTATGATTATTAATTATTATGTTCCCGTTAGATGACTCCTCAGTTGGCAACTAGTGAGGCATACATCGAGTCAGCTTTGGCTTACAAATCAGCACAAATCAATAGAAGGCGACTGTCTGTGTCCTCAGAAGGGGAATGATAATATCGAAGGCATGACTCTATGCCCCCCCATTTCTCCTCATTTATGAGTCACAGATGTAATACTTTTCTCGTGCCAACTTTCGACTATACCCCCTTCCTTCCCTCCCCAATCTTTCTCTTTTATCTAGCAGCATCTCCCTGCTTATTTGTCTCTCTCTCACTCAGTGTCCTTGTACCACGCTGTCCAAACATGCGAGGTAACCTTGAGAGGCATCGATTGCTGCCTTCTAGACGCAGACACTTAACTCTCTCACTCTCAGTCTCCTTCCTTCCTCTCCCGCTACCCTATACTCTCCCTTAGCTATAGAACTCGCTGGATGAACCGAATGCCAAAAGATTCGCCGGTTGGTGCAAGATCCAGATCTCCTATCTAGGAAAGGTCATATCTGTCCATTCGTTGGCAGTCTGCCTCTTTCCTTTACGTTATTTCTTTGGTGTATACGACTTTTACCATGGGTGGGATCGTTGTCTAGACAGTCAAACTAGCATCAGCCATTTCTACTGTCGAGACAATTTTTTCTTGGTTGTCCACTAAATTATATAAAGGATCAAATATTTATTTCCATGGATTCCAACTGCCTAATTTATATTTTTGATACAATTGGAGAAAAGGAAAGTGCAGCCTCCAAGCTACAGAAAAAAATTAAAATATTCTAAAAATAGTTATATATGCACTCCAGACAACGAAGAAAATATTTAAATCTCCCAATGTTCACTATATACTAAAACATATTATAGATATTAAAATTGCATGACATATTTGAAGCACTATCGATAATAACAGTAGACGTAACAAATGTTACAATAATCGTAGTCAGAAATAGCAAGCTGCACTTCTCACTAAAACTGTAGGAATATTTAAATAAAAGATATATTTAAAAAGAAAGCTTTCAAACAATCTGCTAATATACCTTATAAGAGTCGTCATTACTCATTGCAAGAAAGAAAAACTGTATATATGGATGGGACAAGCGTTATTAAAATCTCAGACGTAATCAAACAAAAATAAATATTAACAATTATGTTCTTAACGAATATTACATACACTTTTTGTAGCAATAATATCTCTTAAGACGATTAAATTATAAATGTCTTTCAGTAAATTATAAGACGCCATACACAACAAATTACACGAACTAACAGGGAAATCGGAAGAGGTTGAAGTTCTATAAATGTTGTTATGGTATTTGATTCTATATAAATAAAAAGTTTACGATTAAACATTACCACGTCCCCAATATCTAACTGTATCCAATTTTAATTAAAAACTATTAAAACTTGACTAGAAGGTATCTATGAAGAATACTTTTAACACATTGCAATTTATGCATAAGAGAAACATGCTGTTGTAAGTTGGCCTCCATGTTCGAACCTTACCATGTATATATTGACGAGATGTAGGACTGTTATGCAGGTGTAAAAGATCAATAAAAATGCAGATATTTGAGAAATAAAATTTCATTTGAAACATTATTTTAATTTAAATAAATTGTTTTAGCAAATATTAAAGCTATTTAGAAAAACAAATATGAAATTAATATTGATGATAGATATTAAATTTTGATACAAACCATAAAAACAACAATTTAATTAAAAGTAGATTTCCATTTTAAAATATTTTTTTATTATACCTCAATTTTCAAAAACAAAAAGTGTGGAAATAAATACAAAAATATGTACATATACATTACATTTTATCATTAACTTAACTTTTTCTGTCTGTATAACCAGTTTTTTCTTATATATGCAACAATTTTTCGTATATATTATGTGAAATGTATAATTATCTTAGCAACGCTACAGAAGTAAACAATCAGCAGTGACTGAGAAAAACAGAAACAGAAGCTATACACGTGATGCAGCTAATCTGACGTCATTAACTGAGACTCGCTGCTAGGAGATTAGAAAATACAGATTATACACGTTCTTAGGTTATATTTTTCCTTCTTTGTAAATCATAATGTTATGGAAACCAAGGTGGCAAAATAGTAAACAACGTTGCCCAGTGATTGAGTTGTTTTATTTGCCTAAATAAACGACCGATATATTATAGCATTAGAAATTATTCATGGCGTATGCAATAAAGTCAATTAGATAAGGAGTTATATAGCGTAATATCAGTGGGATATCGGTCAGTTGTGGCGGTATTTCAAAGGATAATATGATCAACAGTACACACTTTCTCTATGAATGTATATGTGGATGAGGCAACGTATGATAATATTATATATTACTAACTATATAGAGTGATAGAAATTTATGATTGTGGGGTCACAGTTAGAAAATCTCAAAGCGGGGTTGCAAAACAACTGACGCCTCTGTATAAGTTATAATCAGAAATAAGTGGTGAAATTTATCGAACCGCATATATTATAGCTATAATGGAGATGCCCCTTCGTGATATTATATCAATAGCATCGTGTCAGTATCTAGCAGAGATATGATATGGTTTATATTTATGGATAAAGTTTGGTACAAGTAGTTGTCATATAGTAATGATTGGAAAAGTTTATAGAATGATAATAATTTGCAGACAGCCACATCAAGCCTGGAATAGAATGTACGCAATTTGACGAATAATGTCCGAATAAATATCTCTACCGAGATAAAAATTGTTTATAATTTGAGGTGGCAATTATTTTCCAAAATGTACTAAATATTAAATCAATATTGCGCGGAACATTACACAGAACGAGGATGTATAAGTACATTCATTATTTGAACTTGGCGTAATTATCATAGACAATAACATCAATATGTTTAACTAAGCAAAGAACTTCACTAGAATCAATAATAATTTTGACGGTTGCCGGCAAATAGATTCATATTAAAGGATCACAACATCATCTTTGACAACATCATTCTAATGCAGTAGACTTTCTGTATCACTAATTATTGGCACCAGTTGACCACCCACCATAATATGCTTATACCTTTCACCGAGCCAGTATCATTTGTCGCAAATCACTCTGGTCATCGACTGCGATATGCCCCAATACCGAAATACTACACAGTTAGACTTGTGCACCAAGGTAACTACTGCACTGTAGTCATGACAGACACAGAGAGGTGAGTGGTTACCGCCGCATACACTTTAAGGATAATCTTATAGTATAGCAAATTAATCACTGAACAGTTTTAAAAGAATAACGTTTCAACTTAATTGAACAGAGAATACTTCAAAATAAACGGTATGTTTTTTTAAGGATCAAAACAGTGTGGAGCAACTACTCAAGAATCTAGCTATACTCGTCAAAACTACATATGGGGCGGAGACTAGAGAACACCTACCTTAAGACCATTTTGAATAAAATGAGTTATAGAATTTTGCTGAAACTTTGAAATGTTGGCTATTCAATGCAAGAAAAATTAAGTCTTTATATTTGTAAAAATGATAAATTGACAGCAATTCAAATTTTAAAAATTGAGGTTTGTAAAAAGTCAATATTTTTCAGTAAAACAGTTTTAAAGATTTAGTATTATACAATATTAATGATGGATATATATTTCTTGTGGATTAACCTTATTTTGAAAGCTAATTTGACAGTTACATGTAAGATTTTCAGGAATGCAGAAAATCATGTTTCAGATTCTCATTCTGTCAAAATAAAAATTAGTAGAAATTTGATTATAATTTACTCAAATCGCCATAAAGAAAAACGAAAAAAGTTGTAAAGGTAGGTGCTCTCTAGCCTCCGTCCCAAATATAAATTTGTCCTTTTACTATTTTTGATACATATTTTGACAAATAATTGACGAATAATAAAATATTATCAATATAATAATAATATATAGATTCAATTCCTTTCAATTTGATTAAATATATTAGTATGTTAACATATAAAATGCACTTCTTCAAATTAAAACGAAACAATTATTAGACTAATATATAGAAGATAATTAAGTACATTATATAACATAATATCCATATTGTATAGGTACACATAAAGCAGCCAACGAGACTAACCCCGGAAGTTAGACATGAAGGGACCTTGACTCATGTGAAGGAGATTACACTTTTGATAGTCTATGGCCCACCCAGAGATATTATGTACTATCGATTTATGGATAAAAGCGTTTTCTATTACAATATAGCTGGAGTAAAACAGGACAAAGTCAAAAGTACAAACGTCACCGCTTTATAATAATCACATGCACAAAGCCATGATCAGATGATTAAAACATGCACTATATAAAATAACAAAAGTAAAAAAGATATAAAGACATCAATTGTCAACTTTATGATATTGAAAGGATTTGGTTATTCCTAGAGAAATGGTAGCTGCGTGAAAAGATTTTAACCTTCAACAAAATTATTATTATTAAAACCTTTCTCTGGCGTTTCAAAAGTTTAATAAATATTACATATAATAATATATTTTTTAAAAAACTAGGAAGAAATAACACAATCCGTCTACTCTGAGCTCAAATGAACAGATTTTCACAACATTGAACTCATCAGGTTCTCTCTCTATAATTCCCATCAGCTCTTATCCTAGTTTCCCTCCTTCTTTCGCGAGAATAGCCGAAGCAGCCTGGGCTAGGAGTTCACCTAAGGACAAAAGCTTAAAGTACACAGTCCCGTGATATGAGAATAAATGTAATCTGGCTGGCTGGCAACCCTGGCTAAAAAATCACGAATATAGAAGAGAGAAGAAACTCGAAACTCGTTCTAAACAAATTTCTTCCGAGTACCTAGTCGATTTGCATCAGAAAATATTTCTCTGCTCGGCCGTTCACTTGATTAACTAACTTTATGCTCACAAATAACTAACCAATATATTCCAAAAGCAACATTCAGACTGATTACTACAACAGTAGAATGAAAGTATAAAAAGGGTGTAAATATTCAAACATTTCTAACAATATTTTAATTATATCAAAGCAAATGAAGACTTGACATTTCAAATCATAGCTTGGCAGTACAATTAAGTATATAGAGAAGAAAATGAATTCTTCTTTTTCTTAAAAGATAATTCGATGCCAATTTTTTTAGACAGCTTGCGCACGAGGACACACAACTGAAAAACAATGGCAACAAGCCAAAGTCTCTATTCCGTTTTATAAACTTGGCATACATTTGGTTGGACAACAATTTCTCAGATAGGAATGTTGCGAGATTCTGAAAATAAATTACCATTCCAAAATGTTTTGCTAGAAATAAATTAAGAAAGAAAGAAAAAATTAGGAAAGAAATATATCAATTTGAGAATAACAAAGATTTAAGTGTGGTTTCAGTTATATAATACACTAACATATTTTTTAGGATTAGCTAATGTATTTTGGGAAAAGTTGAACGAACCCAGCAATAAAATAAAACAAAAGCATAGAAAAGATAAAAGTAACAATTATAGTGCAAGTGATATCCGAAACCGCATTAATAGCTCTTTTAATGACCTTTTGGCTATAAAACAAGAAAACAGTTCATTTGATCATAAACAGACCTAAGTACAGAATGTACTAAGCAAGTGTTGAATAGAAATAATAGAAAATTTTCCCTTTCATTGTCCCTAGTTCCCCATTTATATGAAAAGGGTTGTTATTAATTTTCAGAAAACTTCCTATACATAAAGGTAAATTTACATATTCAAAGATTCATATCAATAATTATTAATTTTCAAAAAGGAAAATAACATTAGAAATAGTTTCCGAAGAGAGCTTTTAAATGCAAAACACGACGGTTAGTTAGTGTCTTATCTCTAACACAAGGTCAACCACCTAAAATATACTTAGTGGAATTGTATAAGGATAAAAATATGTTGTAAAATGGTCAGTCAGCGTGGAAGACTTATCTTATTGTCTACAGCCTACTATGAAATATAGTAGACGGCTGGTCAGAGTATAAGCAACTTTTATACACCGGGTCAAACAGAAGTAGCATTTCAAAGTGACTGGATTTATAAAGTTCATCTGCACAAACCCGGTTGTTTGAAATATTATACAAAAGCATTCTACTCCTTCATCCTTAATTATTACCCTCCTACGATGATAAAAAGTTTGAGGAAATCCCGCTCTCTCTCTCTCTCAACAATCAACTTAGTCACAGACATACTTATGTCCGCACGACGACCCCAACGGGTAAATAATAAAAGTACTAATAACCGGAAAATTATGTTCTAATTATAACTCAAACCAAATTTTTTCCGCCGTAATTAATTTTAATCATTTATTAATTTTGAATTTTCGTGTACTTGATAAATGAAAAGGTATGCGATTATCAAACAAATCGAAGAAAATGGAAGGTCGTCATGACACAGATATAATAGAAGATTGAGATAGAAAAAATAGCATCACGTGTCCTCTCCCAAGAAGAAGAGACAATCCTAAAAATCGGATCATTCGAGGACACAATAAGAGGGGAGACAAGCAGTAAGACAGCGTGGTAACTACTAAAGCAGCGTCGTATCTTCAACTATCTTGTCTCATTTGAAAGTGTATAGCGTCTGGAATGATTCCATAGCCTATACCTATTTGATAATACTCGACTAATGAACTAACCCATCATTCCGGAGGTTGTCAGTAAAGCAGGAAAGGAAGTACTGAGACAGATAGAGAATAAGAGAAAAGATGTCCAAAAATTCAGAAAGCGAGAAAAAAGACAATACCATTAGAGGTTACAAATTGTGATTTAGACATTGTGATTTAGAAACTATGCCTTTGGAAATGAAAACATATTGTCTGATTTTCTAAAAAAAAGAATAAAATTACAATATAATTAAAAATGTTGACGTAAATAATAAATTATGGGAAATATTCAAGTTAACTAATGAAAAGATATGGTTGTTTTGCGAAGCAATTTAATGACTTTAAAAACCGAAAAAAATAAGTCTTTTTATACAAGTTTAATGAGTCTAGACATTTCACTACAAAAAATAAATAACAAGAGACCTAAGAAACATAATATGTCACATGAAAACAAAAAAAATATTTTACTAATTATGAAATTGATGGAAAGATAGTCGAATTTATTATTGTGATTTAATAATATGTATTATGGTCTGTTGCATCAATCAAACAATCCTAATTAATAATAATAAGTTCAATATATGATGCGAAATTGGACGGCTAACAATTGATCTTCTAAATGGAACAATTATACATGATATAATTAAAAGTTAGAAAAACTTAATTAAAACTAGCATACTAGTCGCGTTACATAATCAAATTCTAAACGTATGCACTAATACTGTTTTAGAGTTTATACTTGCAAAAAAAGTACCTAGAGTGTGTTAACCGTAAAAAATGTAAATTTATAAAATAAATTTCAAAAGATATTCGTTCTGTTTTACAGGATGTGTTTTACTAATGCTATTTACTAATTACTAAAACAACAGAAGGCCGGATGTGCAATGATTAATCTAGTATGGCTGAGTCACGATTACATAACAATATCTACTGGTGTATAAATAATAATAATAATATAGTATATCAACCGTAAAACCAAATATTAGAATTCAAAATTATATTTTAACGTTCTTAACCTAATATTTACATATGTTGGCTTTTTCAATCTTCCTCTGTTTCAAAAAGAAAATGATTTTAAATTCATGTTCTATTACAAACTTTACTAAACGAGAAATAACAAAATTAAATTATTAATATTTGGGAAATGGTATTCAAGAATTAGACAGTGACATTTAATTAAACTAATATATAACATCAAAATGATTATATCTCTACAGTAAGCAATACATCTAGATACAAGAAGTACAAAGCTATAAATTAGGAAAAAAGCCGGTGAATGTCTGAAGAAATTCAAAGTACAATTATTCCGTCTTTATACCTCTTAAATATTTAATAGATATCTATTTTATAACATAGTGGAGAATAATAAAAATGTGTAGGGCTTTTCAATGCGTAGTTCAAATAGTGCATTATAAGAAGCAAATGTATATAGTACACAGCACAAGGTGTAGTTATTTCAGAATCATAGCATTGTTTAACCAAAAAGAACGTCAAAATTAACTGACTTTGGAGAGTAGAATACATTAGATTCTAAAAGAAAATTTGTCCTATTTTATTTATTAATCCGATAATAATTATTTAGAGCATGAAAATTTTAGATTTCAAACCGCATACGACATAAATATATATATACACCAGATTTAACAAAAATGTACGCATAGAATCAATGAATTAAGAAATAAGAATACAAAATATAATTAAGTCCACAAAGTATTTACATTCAAAGTATCATTCAGGGTCAAAAAATTAAGAAGATCTCTAATAGAAACAAATCTAAGACAAAATGTAAAATTTAATAATGAATATATATTTTTTGAATGTTGACTTGGTTAATAAAAAAATGTATAACTAGGTTCACAATAAAACGAAATAGTTGGTTTATTTAGTATAGAAAAAATAAAAACGGAAACAATTTATTGATCAAACAAAATATTTATTTAGGAAAGACGAGTGCCTGTTGGATAATATTATTATATTATTATACAGTCTATACATCAAAACATCAAGACAAAATGTTGGTCATGTCTTCTTTATATAACATTTGTTTAACAGAAATTATAATATACCTATATATAGAAAAAGTAGAAAGTCTCGCAATTATATTTTGTACGCTTGGATTATTTATATATTAACAGAAGATAAAAAAACTACTCCTAAAAGTAAAATAACAAGAGATACTTCAAAAACTATTTATACCTGAAAGCCGAAAATTATGCGCACGTGTTTAAAATGTTTTCAATTGGCAAAATGATTTAATTTTTAATAAAATATGAGACTAATCGTTAATCCGTGAATATCAAAATAAGGTTTCCTTTATAAACTTCCACAATATCGATCTTATCTTTAAAGGAAGAGGAGTTGATTCCCAATAAAGGTCATGGACCGGTGAGGAGAAGTTACGCAAGTTGAATAACAACTGAGAGACGATGACTCGCCACCTTGAACTTCTACTGAACTCAGTAGGCCTCATTGCAACAACAAACAGCGGGACTGGCTACCCTTTCAGGTTCGGACAATCCCTCTTACCTCAGCAGTATTACATCATTTATTCCTCCAACTGGTCAAACACAGGACAGTGCAGACTAACTCACTTATAATATGTGGTGCAGGCGTGGCTACTCCGTGGTAGACAGACAAACATAATTACTCCGTCAAACACATGGTTTCTTTATCTCTGGGAACGATATATAATATAAAATAAAGGTTTCCATTTATTTTGAAAAGATAAAAATCCCAATACAAGAAAAATAAAAAATATGTTAGTAAATATCTGGATCTAATTCTCATCATAAATAATATAAATTGTACACTGAATGCTTTAAACATCTGATCACAAGACTCAGAAAAAACTCCCCAGGATCGAATTTCAGACAAAACAAATCACCTTGTCTGTTAAGAGAATTATGAAGGAACTTGTGACATGTGAGATATTATTACACAAAAAATAAAAATTATATGACAATTACTTGGATAAATAAATATAAACGACACTCCCTCATTGCCAAATTGGTTACATGAGATAGAGAAGAGAAAGAGAGAGTGAGCTGTGAAAGACAAGAATAGTATCCTATAGTTACGTAGGATGCAAATCCACGCCTTCCAACGTCAACAAATGACTAAAAATAGCTCTAGTTAAAAAAACACGTGATCGGCTACCACTAACGAACTAAAATCGAGAGGGAGGGGACAGCCAACATTTCAATAAACTCAACGCCTCCTCGTCTTTCTTTTTGATCATACAAGCCATTGTTTTACTGTTAGTTAGTAAAAAATTGACACAAAGTAGAGAGGATTAACAAAAAAAATTATGTTTTCACGACAATTAAAATGAAAACCAATTTAAAAATGAAGCTTATCTGATTGATTACATTATCTCAATATAACATCAACTCTTTGATGCATAAATTAGTTTTGTCAAACTAGAACTGTTTCATCAAACATCATATAATATAGATAATAAAAAAGTTTATTTAAATTTTATTACAAATAACAGCATGACAATAATAGGAAGAGTATCGACTAATGAAAAATAGCTATCAAATTTAATCTGTGAACATTTTTGTAGTCATGATATTATTGTTTAGATTGTGTAATTTAGCCAATAAACCTTTTGATCTGCTATGAACTAAAAGAGTTCGATGACATTCCTAACTGACCTTCAATAATGATAAAAGGGCAGCTACCTTTAATTGACTAATGCAAATCTATTTCTCTACAATATAGGTATCCAAAATATTGAAAGGTCTCTATCAATTTGTCGATCGTCATCAGTTTGAAAGGCAACTTCCAAATCGACTAACAGACAATGGCGAGGCAAGAGGGTGACTGTACAGACAAACAAGATGTATGTATGTGAGCGAGAGACAGTTACAGACAGTTCATGTCCCCCAGTCACCTTCGATTGAACCGAAGCACAGAGTGTGGCGTAATCAATTTGACCGGACAAGGCCGTGTCTAATATCCTCTCACCAAACCACGTGAATCACACAAACAACCAAGATTGCGTCACTGAAAATTCACGTGCTTATAGTCTACATTGCCCTTAGGCCTTACTAGTCTGATTGACAGAAAGAACTGTACATAGACAGACACAACAGTTGCCCGGCGCGATAGTTTAGCCATCTCATCTCACGAGGTGGACAGTCATTTTCAACTAAGAGTCTGATTGACTTTGGTATTTGTGTAGGCCCACCTTGCACACTACAACCAGCCTTTATACTTTACATAACGCAAATGATTAATGGAGTGTAAAAGGTTACAACAGAGGGCTGGATTACTTGCCGAATTCAATCGCATCGTACAGTCGAATGTAATCAAAAAGTAATAATCTTTATCTAAACAAATTAATGTTAGTAATAGGCTCTGAGAGAAAATCGCTAACATAAAATATGACTGACGCTCACATGATTTAATTGTCAGTAAAATTAATGATTTAAAAAATAAGGAAGAAAAAACCACAACAAAAACACAACTATCACATGAAGAGCAGAGCATACACAGTTTGCTAAAAGTTTTCGTTATACACAACTTTCATAAATAATAAAACACTTTTAAAAAGAAATAATTAATTTCAACAATTAATTTTGTCCGTCAATAATGTCCAGTCAGGTACAGCTAGCTAGCTATACTAACAATCAATCAAGTGTAAAAGTTCAACTAGAAAGTCACCAGATAGTAATTATGTCCAACTTCCGTTTTAAATTGTTCACCTGATTGGCTAATATTAGCAGTCAACTGACAGTAATTCTCAGAATTTGAAGGTCTAAAAAGAATCCTTAATAGTACATTACAAAATTCACAAACGAGCTCTACATAAAGACCAAATACAAACAGTCAAAACAGATAAGAGTGAACCACTGATCTTCGTCATGAGAATAATTACCTGCTCTCAATTTTGGATATTTGAAAAAAATAGATCTAAACAGTATAATGTATCTTAAACCTTTATCTCTTATGAAAATCTTATTGTATAGTTATAATGCATCATGATCTAGATAGTTGACAAATAAAATTTGAGAACAGACAATCTACAAAAAGTAAAAGTAGAGCAAACATAGCATCAATCTTTACAAACGTTGCACTTTTGAGGCGGTGCACATATGAAATAGTAAACATCAACACGATCAACTAATTCTGGGAAAGGAAAACACCACAGTGAAGCGCGAGTTCTTAAGAATGTCACAACAGGTTGGTTTTCATAAACTTTTACCCGTCTTTTACATCTTTTCTCTGTGTACAGTGCACACAAGGTGTAGGCAAAGGTCAGAATTCGCAGACTACACACTCACCATCCAAACGGCTCCATTGCTGCTGTTGATTATATCAGAGAGAGACAGAGATAGATAAAGAGTAAACAGGTTTAGCCCTTTCCTACTCTCTCTCTCTCTTACAAAGACGACACAAGAAAATTTTTATCCTAAATTGCAGACGCGACCTGGGATGAACTAAGCACACAACAACCGTTGCTATGGACTACAAGCACAGCAAAGTTACCAAAAGAGTGAACGCCCTGCTACACCTACTTATAGTAGTGGATACGCTGATATTTTGAGATGTTCAATAGCGGGGGTGTTAGCTGTCTTTCTCCGATTTTCTATAGTGTCTACCTAGTTAAAAATGACTGGTTGTCGATAGCAACGAGGCCAATGCCAAAACGTCGTCTCCATACAAACACACACACACAAATACCGACAGCAACTTAAAGAGTATAGCAACGCCTAAACAATTATATTATTTTATTGACAAAGGAAATTAATTTACACATATAAAAAAATAATTTACTTTATGTTGTTCATATTACTTATATAATGAAAGTAATATGTTGATAAACATGAATATAACGACACATTAATGACTTACCTCCAAATTTTTACAAGTGAATCACAACCGCCAGAGACTAATCGTTTAGTATTCTTGCTTTGATTAGAAGAAGGATTAAGGAGAGCATCTGTATTGACAGCTGGAGCCCAACTAACAGAATTTACACCAATCTAAGAATAAATTGGTTAAAATGGGTTTAACAAAAAATAATGGATAAAAATAATTAAACAACGATACACTAAATATCTTCGAGTTAGCCCAATACCAAATACATTATTTACGTGTAAAGCAAAAATTATTTTAAATTCACATATTAAAAAAAAACTTACAAGAATGCATTATTTAATAAAAAAGGTTAATTCATAACAACAAAATAGTATATATTTTGATATTTTGTTTACTGCAATTTAATCCTCCAAATTTTTTCAAGTATCAAAAGAAAGCTTTTAGTGCCTCTTCTTGGTCGTGTCTTCAAATGTAATTTTTTTATTCCAATCATATAGTAGACACTGAATATTATATTAACTTTTGACCCCGTGAGATTGAGTCATCGTAATTTATTATGAATATTATCCGATTCGAATAGTGAACAATTAACTATAAACGCACTAGCAGCTGGTGCACTGAATAAATTACGCAATGATTGATATAGGAGTTAATAATATGATGCAATAAATTGCTAATCTAACAGCAATTATGGATCGTCCATTGTTGATAGTAAAATACCAAAATATCCACAAAATAACCTCTGGACTACCTGAAAATGAAATGTTTCCAAAATAAAATAACACAAACCGACTCGTAAGAAAACCGACACAAACCGACAATCGTTAGATCTGCCATTATTTCTGCTAACAATCTGGGACAATAAAACAAAAGCAGTCTATAAATTACGCACAATAAAAGTGGCATTTGACAAAAAAAGAAATTGAAATAACTGCAGTGAAAATGCGGAAAAAGATTCCATAAAAACGAGAAATTAGAAGGCCGATCTATTTCAACAACGACACTACAAAAAGTGACCAGATTTTATCTTTTTAGTTCTTTAACAGCTGCAAACAGAGAACGGAAAACCCCAAAAATCAATGTCTTTGAAACGCGTGTTTTACTCATGGTCGGTGAATTAATGATTAACAAGGCCAATTCATTTATTCCCGTTTTCGTTGACCAGTAATAACACTAAATCACAAACCGTCGAAAACTCAGAAAAATGCTAATATTTCACCTTAAACTTTTTAATATTAGGTCAAATTTGTTATCCACGAAAATGTGTTCCTCAACTGAGTGAAATTATTTCCTTGGGTCTAATGTAGATTTTAACTAGATATAGAAACCTGATAAACTGAATGTAACCGTCCTCCAATTAATAAACTGCGAAATTTCACCATCGACTGATTACAGTTGCCTTAATAGCCAAAGATTGTCCTGATATCGCCCTCAAAACAATAATTTCATTTTTTATAACTCAGTTCATCAACTTCCTGGAATTAACGTTTGAGTTCAAGAGACTTATTATCGATAGTGATTTTAATATTCGTATTGAAAAACAGGTAAACTTTTCAGTTTCATACGTAGAATACACGAATGGGAACATATAATACAATTTAATAATTCAAGGGTCCCCTCTTATAATATCAATACTTTAATTAATAAGAAATGATAGCAATGCAATGAGCCTCATTCAATTAAATTACATAAAATTACAGAAATAAATCACACAATTGACATAACATTTAAAGAAAATTACAATCCCTTGAATACTATTAATAATAGTAATCAATATATTCAAAATACTTAATCGAGTAAAAATTATCAGGTAATTACTATTAAAATATCAAGTAAGATATAATTATACTACTAATTAATCAATGGAGTATGATTTTTATTTAATTTATGTTGTGTAATATAGAAGCCAGGCCGGAGACGACATAGTAATCGCAAGAGTAATGATTATCGTATCGAAACTTCCTCTTTAATTAATTAATGCTACTCACAGTATGAGCATCTCTGATTTTCTTACTGTCCCAAGTACCATCGCCCTGACAGGTGAGAATGGAGACACTACCGTCTGAGCTGCCACAAGCCAACATAAGACCGAGCTCATGAGGAGCCCAGCATACACTGTTCACTAAAACCAGAAAATCATACAAAGTTTGCAAAAATCGTAAAATTAAAATTAAATTTAAAATTAAATTATTGATTGTAAACATATAAACAAATTAACCTGAACTCTCGTGATTGGCATATTCATAAAGTTTTGCCCACTGCCCTCCAGTTTCACGCCATATTATAACCTTTTTGTCATATCCACAAGATGCTAACAGACTGCCAAACATCGGATGGGACCAACAGATTTGCCAGACGGGTCCTTGATGTCTATAAATTGGATACATGTTTTTTTGAAATAAATAAAAATATTTTGTTATTTTAAAATAGATATTTAAATAATATAAATAATTTATTATTATGTAATTAAATATTATTTTACATACAAATTTTTAAATAAATTAAACTATACAATGCTACTCATAAGTAAAGTAGTACACTAATAGATATATAAAATAGAAGGTTAGATAATACACCCCAACATCCATAAACTAATTTAAATAAAAAATATACAAAGAAAAGGAGATTTTGAAGGTCTAAACCTTCTTCAGTGATAACAAAATCTAAAACGATTATAAATGAAAATATCATTAAAATACAAAGAAATAGTATTCTCAATATGTCAATAGCTCTTTATGGAAAGCAATTTGCAAGATATCTGTATTTTGATCTAAAAAAAGTCATTACAATGAATTCAAGAAAGTTGGTAAATAACGCCCACATCACTTAAAATTTAAATAAATTACAAGGGAAATCTACATCTATTAAAAAATGATATCAAATTTTTATCAGTTATTAGCTGTCCATTTTACAATTGTGTATAATATTGTTCAAAAACGACACGTTAGCTATTTACTGTTGGTAATACTAGATTCATAAACAATGTTAATATATATTATTTATTATTATAAATGGTGTAGAACGTATATCAGTTCTATAATATCATTTACATATTATAAAGCACTCACTCCCTGAGATCTGCCACAAGAACTTGCTTCTTATTGCGAACATCAAAAACCTTAACAGATTCATCTGATGAACAAGTAGCCATTAGAGTGCCATAATAGTCCATTTGGGCATCATGCTAAAGGAATAGAAGAATGATTAGATTTATTTTACAAAGCACAATTGTACCCTGTTTAATACAAACCTCTCACAACCAATGCATTGCATCAAGTCTATCATATTAATAATTATAATATATTCTACCTGATAAAAATATGCTTTAAATAATAAGAAATACATATACTCATTAGTATAAGAATTAAACTTTCACACACATAGAAAAGGCAACCTATTCAAATGTAGGATTCAATTATAAACATATAATTATGAAATAATACAAATTAGTATAGTACTTACAATCATGTCATCATGGCATGTATCAACAGTTTGGAGAACAGAGACCTGTAATAAATCACATTACACCAATTTAAAATAACAAATTTTGAAATGAAAAACAATAATTTAATTTTACTATATTAATATTTTATAATCTCATAGTTAACAAGTTATTTATCCATAGCAGGGATGGTCTGCCACTTGTCACAACCTGACCATTAAAATTTTCATCTATTATATCTACTTTCAGAATTACCGATAATATTACAATTTTTCTAAGACTCAAAATTTAGACATACAGATTAACAGAAATCAAATCAATATGAGTGGTTGTGGCTACAACGAAAGAATAGCCTATAAATAGTGCATAGTGCTCAAAATTTATTGATTTTAAAGCTAAGAATCATTATCCTATTAATAATTTCAGGTCATTCCTGGCAAAAATAAAAAGCCTGGTTAGTCTGAGGCAGCACAATATGGTCCTAATGGATGCTCAAATTCACATCAAAGTGGCTGTGATTTAAGCAGATAATCCAACCAGGGATGGTCCATCATTTTGTAACAAAAATAACAGATAGATTTTTTCATCCAACACTACTTGAGTATTTTTTTGTCAAACATATTGTCTAATTGAAATCATTGAATTAAGATTTTATTAAAGATGAACATTAATAATATTATCAAATGAATTGATAGAATTATAGAGCATCAGCTTTATGCAAGTGTATTGTAACAGCAAACATACAGTTGGAGTTCTTGTCTATAGATCTCGCGCGCGAGATCTATCCTGTATTTATACAAACCA
>JAUZNC010044525.1:0-13105 GCA_034780395.1 Vannuccia rotundouncinata | reverse complement strand
TCACCTTCTTCGTAGAGATAAAGAACCACGTTCGTTCTTTTCACCTTCTTCGTAGAGATAAAGAACCACGTTCGTTCTTTTCACCTTCTTCGTAGAGATAAAGAACCACGTTCGTTCCCTTCACCTTCTTCGGCAGAAATAAAGAACCACGTTCGTTCCCTTCACCTTCTTCGGTAGAGATAAAGAACCACGTTCGTTCCCTTCACCTTCTTCGGCAGAGATAAAGAACCACGTTCGTTCCCTTCACCTTCTTCGGCAGAAATAAAGAACCACGTTCGTTCCCTTCACCTTCTTCGGTAGAGATAAAGAACCACGTTCGTTCCCTTCACCTTCTTCGGCAGAGATAAAGAACCACGTTTGTTCTCTTCACCTTCTTCGGCAGAAATAAAGAACCACGTTCGTTCTCTTCACCTTCTTCGTAGAGATAAAGAGACCATCTACTATAACAGCTAATTAAATTGATAGAAACGAAATATAATTACAACTAACGTAGAGGAGTTCTCATTTTTTCGAATAATTATTTTTGTAAGTGTCATATAATAAATCCTGACAATAATTTCATATATGAGATATATATTTATAGTTTTCTTCACGAAAGTTATTTACTACATGTAACCATATATCTGGGGCTTCTCTACAGACACAGCGTGTCATATTGAGTTAAATTGAGTTAAATGTAGATAAATAGAATCATAACATTAATCAAATCTCTGATAAAATTATTTTTGAAAGATGTTCTGATGTAATCTCCTGATATATTTCATTTTTGAAATGTTCACATTATCGACAAAATAAAGGAATTATTCGGTAAATTGACATCCATTAAAATAATTTTTTTTAATTTACATTATACATAAAAAGAATTTTTAATAGATCTTTATAATTTCCACAGCAAACATTTTTAAGACTTTACAAATTAGTAGATTAGCCATTATTATTATTATTTTAATCAATCATTTATTGAACAATATTGACGTTCAAATTATTGTAAAAAACTTTTCCTTCCATAGTTATTTTAACAAACGTTAATATAAAAAGTAGAATTAAAGTTTTCAACAATTTTTCTAACAAATAGAAAATAACAGGAATTGTCAGACTTAATTTCTACTCAACGTCAACAGTAAAGTTATCATTTTTCTTTTAATAATTTCAGTTTATTAAGGAGGATACACTTTCAATGCTTTTTATTTAATGTAATCACTTTATAAGCGAGTACCTTTGTTTTAAAGTAAAATATTTGCTTAAACATTATTTAATATTTATTTTATTCATTTTCGTAAATTCATTATTATGTCATAATAATAATAATAAGTGTTTATTTAAACAAATGAGAATCAATTGGTGTAACATCGATATATAATTTAAACATCAAACTTTGGTTTACACACCAAAATATGGTGTAAACATAACATTAATAAAATAAGAGTAAAACATATACCACATATAAACATATACAGTAAACATATGAGTTTACTGAACCCCGAAAGCAATCTGAGGAAATGATCCTCATCAATTATAATAAACTAATAATTGATTTCCGAATTAATAATTAATATACTAAAAGATCACACGAACAATCTGAATTCTCCGATCATAATTCATAATTAGCGAATACTTTTAGGTCTGCAGAATATATTCTACAATTTTGAGATAAAGGAAATTCAATTCTTAATTCTATATCTCTGTGATTTCCTCTCTATAGAATGTACAGTACAGTTATATCTCTATGATTTCTTCTCTATATAATGTATAGTATAGTTATATCTCTGTGATTTCCTCTCTATATAATGTATAGTATAGTTATATCTCTGTGATTTCCTCTCTGTATAATGTGTATTATAAATATGTAGTTATCAGATCGTTTTCAATTCATGGGATCAAAGGCGACAATTTCTCCCCAACAAACTAATTAGGTTTTTGCATCAGCCGTCGGGCTCGGTCGATATTCTGAGTAAAAATTCCAAGTCAGATCAAAACATCTTTACTACGGAATTTCTTTGATACCCAAATGAGTCTTCCGCCTCCTGTAACGAACTGAGCTGAAAATCATCTATAATACCGCGATAAAGCGTCATTATTGGTTAGGCATTGCGAAAATTAAATAACTAATAAAATTAGATTTTGCAGTTTTCAACAATGGATTCATAGGAAAAACAACTGTACTGAATTGTGGTTGATCGTTATTTTGAAATGTTCAATAATGTCAACTGATTCTATAATATTGAAAAAAGTACTTGTGTCTACATTCGGCTGAATATTCGTTATTTTAATTATTTAATCAATCCCTTCATAACTCACGAAATATAACTTCTTACGATTTATTAACAAATATCCCATTTCCATTATATCACTGATTCTTGACGTTAATTTACTATATATAACATTCTGCTACAACAAATCTTTGGATATATGTTTTTCACTTTTTTATCCAATGATTTACTATATTATACTAACATTATTATCACATGATAATTTTTCTCAAAGATTTTTGATATATCCATGTCGTTATAATTAAATACATTTTAGATGTGGAGGCGGCTCCAAGTTGCAAGGATCTTCTTTTCTCATCTGTCATGATTTCATTTGTAACCTTTGCTTAATTTCAGTAATTCTCAGCAACATTATTCGCTAAGAATGATATGTATACATGATGCGAGACAATAATTGCCGGCTATAGAATAGCAAACAATAAAAGGTAATGAGTATTCTTTGATACTTTTTCTTTGTATTATACATCAATCTTCCTAACATTAACAAATTTAGTAACATTCTACATTTATTTACTTACTAAAAAAAATATATCTTCATTAAAATGTTTCCAGTTCCATCATCTCTTAAATATTCAGTTACACTATCACCAACATTAAAAGAATGGAGTACTTAAGAGGGTGCTTTCGTTGTTCCCCATTTGAAGTATAGATTATACAACCCACGTAATCCACGTCAAAGTGATTGGTGGAGAAGGTAAAACGTCCTATCCAATACATTTATCAAGTGTCGATATATCCCAGTAAAACAAATTAACATAAGCAGAAGCAACAGTTTAAGGGAAAGCATTCACAAAGCAGGACACCATGTTTCCCGACTTCTTGAAAAATTTGACCGAGGAAGCAGGCCCTGATGACGTCATTTGTGACGGTCCACTCGACAGCTATGAGAGAATTCGCTACTTTCTCAATCAATGTACTCCAATGAATCTGACGGAACGAGAGGGCATGCTGGCTGTGGTCAACGAAATGTTCGAAGATTTAAAAATGGAAGGACATCTTGGAAAGCCCTTCCTCATTCCGCTATTAATTGCTTATACGGTCATGATTCTGTTCGGGGCAGGGGGCAGTGGATTGGTCATCTTCGTTGTAGCCAGGAACAAAGCGATGCGCTCCCCAAGAAACATTTTTATTGTAAATTTGGCGATTTCTGATCTTTCCCTCTGCCTGTTCACACAGCCTTTCAACCTTCTTCGACTTCTTTACACATACCAAGAATGGACGCTGGGCAATTTTATGTGTAAAGTGACGGCCATGTTTCAGGGAACCAACATTTTCGTTAGCACGATCACCATTACTGCGATAGCCTTGGACCGATTTCAGGTAAATTATTCAGCTTTATTAAATTATTGTACACATGCGGGAAGAACAAATACATAAATGTTAAATAGTAAAAATAACATTTTACAATTTTTTGTTTTCAAACTTTAGTCAATGCGAAAAGAAGGATGGAACATTTACTTCATATATTAATTGGTTTCATACCTCTCTTAAGTGGAATTAGAGATTCCAAAACTTCAAATGATTCATTCAGGCTGAACGAACTTTTATTATTTGACCTTTTCTATAAAATATCTGCGCAAAAAGCGGGGACTAGTCAAAACAATATTTTAAATATAGATAAGAAAACATTTACAGCTTGAAAGAAAATTTAGTTATTAAAAAACTGAGATCTATTCTACGATAACTAGTTTTGAGTATTCTGTATATCCATATTGTATAAAAACTAATTATCTTTTGTAAATTAATTTGTTAACGTAAGCTTAGACAATCTTATTAAGTTAAAAAAACTGATAATTATTATTTTCTGACATTCTAAATTGGAGATAGAAGATTTTTTAGTTCTTGCTTGTGGCTTTATATTTAGGAATAACGGTAAAATATGTGAATAAAAACTTATTACATATATTTGCTATAATCGTAGAAGGCCAAAACGGTATAAATTAACTTGAAGATGTTTTTAAAACTGACACAGATTCAATATTTTGCAAATCCATTAGTCAAGCACTGAAAATAGTCTTCTTGGACTAGCATATCTTCCTCCCACAATTTTTATTCATTTTTTGTCATACATTTTCAAGCGTGTAAGACAGATAGTTTTTCTTTGAATTTATTTAAATAATTTATTACAGTTGTGTCCATCTTGTCTCATCCATCCATAAATCATATGGTCTAGTTATAAGCACGCGACAACTTTACATTTTATGGTAATGACAACCGACGTATTAATTGAATAAAATCATCTGCGGAAAATCAAAAATGAAGCTAACCAAAATATTATGTAGACCAAAAAATAGTTTTTAATAAGTTAGGCATTATTTAAAAATTTGAAATAACCATCGCAACATAAACAAATCGATAAGTAATGAAAGAAGGTAACCGATTTTGTGAAATAAGGAATTAATTCGAAAGTTTACAATATCCATTCCTAATTATAAGAAAGAATGAGAAAATTTAATTAATTGAAATATTTCATTGAAATGCAATACAAAAGTTTTGAGCGAGCTAATTATCTCTCAATAAGACAGATCTAAACCAAAAGAAGTGAAGATTTAAAAATAAAAAATCGTATTCTGAATATTTTCACGGAACGAAGAAAAGTTGTTTTAATTCATGAAAAGAGGAACAAATTATGGATAAATTTAACGTACGGTTAAATAATGCTATCTATTTTTGCATCATTTGTTTAATTTGTTTAACTACTTTTGATATACAAATGTTAGCAAAATTCTTTGAAAAATATTGGACATTTCAAGTAAAATCTTTTCACTATAGATGCAAATCAACATTATAACGATTTTCAGTAATTAAATTATATCTGGTAAGATTATAATGTCGATAGGATTTAAAAAATTGTTTTTTGTTTACAATGTTTCAGTTGTTTTTGATTCCTAATTTTTACATTTTTTGTGAGTTCCTTGGCGTTCTCTCTAATTTATAGAATAATCATTTGAAAACACAAAAGATCTCTTAGTCTGAAAATATCTTGTTCATGACGTGAACTCAAATGTAATGTTTCAGACGGTTTTTAGAAGGATATTATCTAAAGATTAAAATGAAACATATTTAGGTACTAGATTGTTCACTCATGATTTATTGATTTATTGTAGGAATCGATCGCAATCAAGACTGTTCACTAATGATTTATTGATTTATTGTAGGAATCGATCGCAATCAAGACTGTTCACTCATGATTTATTGATTTATTGTAGGAATCGATCGCAATCAAGACTGTTCACTAATGATTTATGATTTTCAAATGATTATTATCGTCATCTCCATTTAGGTGATCGTTTATCCAACCCGTGCCGCTACCCAAACGGTCGGCGCAATCAAAGCCTTGTTGCTAATTTGGGTGATTTCCTTTATCATGGCGAGCCCGCTAGTCATCTTCTCCAAGGTGGTCGACACCCACGTCAAACAGTGCACAGAGGCCGTCACAGAATACATTAGACGCGCCAAGATCGCATACTCCATTACGAGCATGATTGTCCAGTACATCGCTCCTCTGGTCATTGTCATCATTGCCTATACAAGGATCTGCATTCGTATTAAATGCCGGCTCGTCAACCAACGACAAAGGTTCAACAGCGCTCCACCACTCTCAGCTCTATCAACAAACACCACCAACAATCTGGACAACTTCACGCGAAACCTTCAACGCAAGCTGGCTACTGAATCCCATCGTCAACGACGCACCAACATGCTCCTCGCGAGTATTGGAATAGTTTTTGCTCTCAGCTGGCTGCCGCTAAACATCTTTAACATCATAATGGACTACAAAGAGCGAACTTTCAAGCCGAAAACCAAGCTTCCAATCGGTCCAATGATGGGTCCAGTGTCTTCAGAGCCACAAGCAGAGGCCTTTGATGTAAAGACCGTGATATTAATTCAGGCGTCATGCCTTTTAGCAGTCTTAATCTCAGCTTGTACAAATCCAGTTCTTTACGGGTGGCTCAATGAGAACTTTCGACGCGAATTTAGGACGATTCTCACCTGTCAACTGCCAGTTCATGATGCCATTGATGACGTCGCTAGTCCAAAAGAAAAGAAAAATAATCGAAGACTGTCACCTGATTTGAAAGAGACTCCAGTGAACCTAGTGATCCTCCACGAAAATGGATCAGGATCTTTGAAACGATTCGATTGCGAGGGTCCACCAATTATGGATGACAACCAGCAGGAAGATTTAATAGCTTTCTTACCGACATCAACTTTGGTCTAACGTTGACCGAAATCAAATATAAGATTTTTTAATTATTGAAAATGCGTATAATCCGGTGCTGCAACCAATCAAATCTATATTCCAACAATGTCTTAACTCTAAACGTGTATAAATGTGCTCCATTACATTTCAGTACAGTTATATACTTACTCCATTCATGTCCTTATATCTCAAAAAATAAAATCCTTTCCAAAAATAACTGATCCTATAATATCATATTTATTATGAATTTATTTTTTCGTCTTCAAATCAAAAAGGTACATTTTGTGAATAATCTGTTTGAATCTGTGTGCCAAACATATTCATTTGTATAATATATTTGAAAATTAGTGTATCAAAACCATGTAAACTTTTATAAAATTATCGGTACTTATTTATTTATTGTATATTTTTTTAATTAAATGTGTAAATTAACAAACTGACTCAGGTTTTTTCCCGAAAAATACAATAAATGTTATTTACGAAAATGTTAATGTGATCAATTCTATGTCCAAAAACTGTCATATTTTAACGGGTTTATATTCACATTAATTTTGTTTTCATGACTGTTTTGTTGTATTTTGAATGTAAATTAATAAAATTGTTGATTATCACCACTCTTATTAACCAGTCTTATATCTATACTCATAAACATTAAACATTGAATTACAACTTCAGAATAATTATTAGTTAGTGTTTTAAATGATATTTGTATGTAATATGTTGTATTTAAATATATTTTTAATTTAATTTTAATTTATTTAAAATATATATTTTTAAAAACTTGATTGATTCTAATAAATATAAATACCTACAGAAGAATAATCAATTTTTCTGAAATAGAAATTTACTATAAAAAATTAAATATGTAAATATTAATGATTTTATTTTCAAATTAAAGTTGAAATTATTGTATTATTATATCTTACTTAGTCTTTAGATATAATTGCTTGAATATTTCTATAATAATAATTTTATATTTTATAGATAAAAATGTACTTTAAAGGTATAGAATAAGAATATCTCACAGGACACATAAAAGCACTCATAATCAAAGCCTCATGAGACCGAAACCATTTAATAGTGGAGCAACACTTAAAATTTATTTCCGTAGCAATTTCAACGTAAAGGAAATTGTTTTTAGTAAATTATGTCGTAACTTGATTGGAAATTTTTATCTTTTTGAAAATGCATGGCTAAACACTGAACATGCATTTTCAAACACTGAACCAAATAAAAATTTCTGTAATTGTTGGTGCTAAATATTGCAATAATATTATTATTAAAATAATGTTGACAAATGATACGTTGTGACCACACTTTTAAATAATCGCGAATTGTATATTTTAGATGATATTTGAATATTATTGATTATAATTTGAATTGGGATAATTAATTTATGTTTTTCTATTTAAAAGAACCATATTTTTACTTTTATAATATTTTATTTTTTTTGTTATAAAAGTAACTGTGATAAAATTAACAACTAATAAAAACTACAAAACAAATTAAATTAAAACTACATACAATATACAATACAATACGATGCAAACCAAATTAAATTTAATGTAAAAATAATAATAATAAACTAAATTAAAGTAAATTTTAATTTGGTTCTTATTAGTTTTTATTAGCGTGCTGAGAGTAATTTTATTTGACTTATATAAAACATTTTGTATTAATTGTATTGTACATGTTTATTACCTGACTGTCTGATACACTTTTGGATAAATTTCGCATAATATTGCCGCTATATTTCTATTTCTAAACATAACAAAAATCAATTTTATATCGAAAAAAGACATTGAAATAGAGGAAATCTATTTGGTAGATTTAATTTACCTTCTAATAAAAATCTTCCAATGATTAAAATGAATGTTTACACATCAAACAATTTATACATGACAACATGGACAGATTCCACTTTTTTGTCTTATCTAGAGATTCATGTTTGCTAAAAAAACTGTTACCATAAACGAAATAATAAAAAGAAGAATTGGAAAAATATCTATTTGAAATATATTTTATGGTATCAAGGTATTAAAATTATACCTACCCATGTTAGTAGTGATATCCATGTAGTGAATGCAATTTATTGGTTTAAACTATTTTCATTTATATTTACAATGCAACCTTTGTTTGAAACTTCTTTAAACTTCGGGTTAGTTCTACTCGATTCTAAAATATAGATTCATTATTATTTATCATTTTTTCCAAGTGTCAAACTATATTTTAGTTCATGAGATGACGAATGTGGATATGCTGAAATTGTCCTAATGAATGTTTTATAAATATATTTGCTTTCTTGTTATTCAAATTTCAATTTACAATTCTGAATAAAAAATATTTTGAATGGAAGATTTTTCGATTAAATAATCACTTATCACGATTGAATCTTTTGAACGTAGAAAATTTAGAATTTATGTCTTTTTTAAAAAATTGTATAATTTTGAAAGCTATTTTTTAACTGAAAAATAAAATATGAACTACAACCAATAAAGAATGAGAATTTTTTGGTATATTTAAAATCGTTAAATTAAAATAAATAGGATTAGTTTGTAAGGACTGCTTGTAAGATATTCGATAAACTGTGACACTATATATGTATCATATTTTAATAAAAAGGCATTGTTAGAAAAATTATATCTTGTCAAACTTACATCTAAATTTTCTGCAGATTATAAACACTACAAAATAAAAGCATATTTACAAGTAATAACAGTGAGAAACAACACTAAAGACGCATAAAAATACAAAAACAAAAGAAAATTATAAGATATTTTGTATTTTAAGTTGGGACATTTCTGTTCCACAGAAAATATTAAAAAATTAAAATAGTAGGCGAAAAATGAAAAAATATGCAAAACAATGTTTATTTTATTTTTAATCATTGAAAAAATAAATTAAAAAATTCTCTTTGTAACAAAAATAAATATTTTTAAATAACATCAATCGACACAAATTTCATCTTTGATAATTATGGGTGTGACCAGAATCTTAATGACGAAATAAGAATGATATTTAATGGGTGTCTTACTTTAAAAAATGACGGTTTTTATAAGAGCTTTTTTCTCATTCGTGATAATTAAAACGCTATTATTTTTCGTTAAGAAGATATTTTCTTCGGGTTAATTTAAAAAAGTTGTAAATAAAAAACTTTTCATTATTAAACCAAAAATAAAAAATTCTCTAATTTTATCGAATTATTATTGATCGTTTCATTTTGTTTGTACTGTAATTAAGAATATTAAATTAGAATATTATTGAGCACATTTATATGAGGAAACTGAACAGTTATAGTTATAAAATTTATTCAATAGTTTAAGATATAAATATATAAGAATAATTGAACATATTAAAAGAAGCATTTTACATTTAGGAAATTACGCATAATTAGCTGAATCATCTTTGATTAAATGCTAAGGTAATCTCATTAATCCTAATCATAATTCTCTGCATAAATTAATTAGTTCCGGATATTTTAGTTTGGGTCAGTGTAGTTCGATTGAAATTTTCCGGAACTTTAGTTTGAAATAAAGACATTTTAAAATATGATTCGTGTGCTATTGCCTCACAAAATAAATCCTTTTAATGACTTGTTAAAAGACATTTGTACAAAAGCAAAAGAAGTTTATCTTATAATAATAATATTAAAGCAAACAAGATCTGACACATTGTGATAAAATGAATTTATGCCAATAATTTGTACAAATATGGATGATACATTTAAAGTGTAAAAAGAAATACCTCTCTTTTATTATTATATTATTTAAAATTAAACATAATAAACAAAATTTCGTCATGAATATTTTCATAATTATGTTTTTGCTAGATTCCGTAATAAGATCTCACTGTGAATATAAATTGGGGGATTGCAAAATACAATTCAGGGAAATATCTTAATTCAAAATTAATTAGAATACTGCTTACGTAAATGCTAAAAAACAATATTTGTTCCATTAATTTAGATGTCTCAATTTTATAATTTGGACCATTTAAACAAAGAATGGTTTTGATTTATTAATCATTGCCTTTTTTACTTTTCTTTTGTATACATGTTTGTCTGATAAGTAACCGGTTCATATAAAGAATATTCGGCAAAAATATATCGATTTTAACGAACAACGAGGTATATTATGCTTTTCATGACATTTTCTTAATAACTTTTAAACAAAGGCAGTCCAAGAATTGAAGTCTTTGGATTTAGAACACACAATGAAATAGAATGATGTCATTGTGTAAAACTTCAATTTGAAAATATTTTTTCAAATTTTTCAAATTTCGTAATACGCATAACTTTAAAGAATTTGAGATATTTTTTTATTTATTTCCTCGAATAACGTTAATATAACTTCACACTTTTGTTAATTTACAAACCAGAAGTTTATTGCGAATAAAAAATGTGGCGAATTATTATGGAGCTTATAAACTAGAACTTTGTGTTAAACTTGTGTGACAATAAACAATAAATATTTTATTATCCTAACTTCATTAATATTTAATTTCGAAAGAATTGCAGCAACTTTAAATGTTTAAGGGATTATTGATTTATTCCACAGTTTATGTCATTCTGCAACATTAGATATTATTAAATAAGATTATTATATAGTTGTCTACATAGTACTTAACACACACTACATAAAAATAGGAAATTTGTAGACGTTATATGATATAATCTTTATACGAACAAGTGGGACACATTTTAATTTTCGTTTTCAATTACTTCTTTAGCAAACAGAATTAATTATTCATCTTAATTTATTCCATTGATAATATTTCCCTCTTTGTAGAAGTATTCTCTTCCGCTCTTCATTAAATTAAAAGTTAATTCACAAGTTTAACGAAAAGTCGTTAAAAAGTTATTATTTCCAACCCTGTGAAACAACAACACGGAGAAATATATTTTTAAATATGAATTGCAAAACATCTCCAGGCTTAATGTGTTTTAATGATTTCAGAGTAATTTTGTGAAAGAAAAAAATACTTTATTAAACTGACAAGTGAAGAATATAATGTCTACGAACTGTTGTTATAACAACATTTACAAATCATTATATTATCGATCGTTTCCTTCTTCCAAAAGAAATATATTATATTTTCGTTTAATTGTTCAGCATTGTGAGTTTAGTAAAATTTTCAGAGTCTGATAAATGAACTCTTCTGACCCAAGTTTAACAACTGAACGGACACTAATGCCGCTCAAGTATAAATTCTAATAAAACTCTTTCCTAATATTATGGTTTTAATATGCGACTCCCTTGAAAATTTATTGGACACTGAAGACAAGAGGTTTTAAGAAGTTGGTATAATTTATTGTATTTTCGATGAATGCTTTTCCTGAACTGATAAATCAAAGTTAACTTCCCCAGTTTACGATATAGTGTTGACTAGCCTTATTGCTCTGAATGACATAATTCTTATCATATAGAATAATAATCCACTCTTATAAAGATGGTAACTGAACAGCAAAATGTGATAAATATTCAGCTATTTAGATAGAATTACTTTTAGATGAAAAGTTTAAAATGGAAAAAATTCAAATAAAATTATCAATTAATAAAAAATAAAATCGAAGGTGAAATGTTTAGAAAATTAAATATTGTAATTTTTTGGAGATTGTTAATTCAAAAAGCAGCACAAAATCATAAAATAAAATAGCAATACAATGCATAATCATAAAATAAAATAAAATAAAATAGCAATGCAATGCAATGCAATACAATGCATAATCATAAAATAAAATAAAATACGTATGATAAAAGTTTGATAAAATATGGAATGAAAAGTATAATAGAAATTATAATTACAAATAGTAATTAATTAATAATAATCAATATTTATAATAACGGAAATTATAAATATAAATTAATCAAAATTGGAGAAAGAAGATTTTTTAATGGTTGCATTATTGACATTAATTAAGCTTCTTTTTTTAAGTAAAATAATAACATTTAATTAACATTTCTTTATCTGAATGATAAATGTCTTATTTTTAATTATTCGCTAATATGATTATATTATTTCGTAATAAAATCACATGGGAATATGTTTTATAACTGAATTATTGTGATCCTGTAATCGTGAATTATTGAGAAAACTTTTATAAAAGTAAAAATTGTTTATGTAAGACAGCTTTAATTGTCAGATATACGGTTACAAATAAATTCAAAACTCATAAGGAGTAATAACCCATTTAATCAGATTTAATACAACAAAAATCATCAATGGTACATTTGACAATTTTTAAATAAAAGGCCAAATAATAAATCTTGTGTTTATCCTATGAAATAATATCCATGACTAATAACGTTGACGTTTTATTAAGAGAAAAAACCTCTGTCAGGAAGAATTATCTTTCATTAAATAGATGTATCAAAAATAGAATGCAACAGATATTTTTTATTAGATATTTTTCTTATGAATCAAAAAGTGACAAAGAAATCGTAGAAAAATATCTTTTTGATTTTTACATTATAGATTAAGAAATATTTCATTATTAAAAATATTGAAGATAATATATTTGGTAAAATTTAGAAATTAAAATATAACAAAAATCTTTCTATTCTATTCTATTCTATTCTATTCTATTCTATTCTATTCTATTCTATTCTATTCTATTCTATTATATTCTATT
>JAUZNC010044514.1:5828-16732 GCA_034780395.1 Vannuccia rotundouncinata | reverse complement strand
AGCACCAGCACCAGCACCAGCACCAGCACCAGCACCAGCACCAGCACCAGCACCAGCACCAGCACCAGCACCAGCACAGCTAGCTTAATTTGACATAATACCTCAAAACGCAGATTTACCAAAAATATTATTTAAAGGTCCTTTATAGTTTCAAAAATAGCAATTATATATATCGGCTGTTTCATTAAAAGCAAGCGTTTGTCAATTTTTACAAGTTTAATTTATTAATAATTCTAAGCAAAAAATAATCGTACACAATTAATTTTAACTGAGAATATTTATATAAATTATAAACGGCAAAGTCAAAATATAATTTCCATCGTTTTCAATTATCTTTCCAATATGCTCCATGGCTTTTTGTAGAGCTCTTGTCATCCGTTCAGTAGTAACCTTTGGTAAATTTTTAGTTAAAAAATTAGAAATATCCTCGATTGAGTAAAAATGTGTTCATTGGGCTTGATCCAGTCTTGGGAATATGTATCTATCGCACAAGTTGTGGGTTGAGTCGAAAGAAACACATTTTTCCCTTCTAGATTTTTTATTATGTTGTTTCGTCTTAGACTTTAAATTAATAAATAAAAATCTATCTTTAGTACTATATACACCATACCAAAATAATCTGTTAAAAACTTCGAAAATTACAAAATTAATAAATGATTGATTTCAATTTGAAATATTTGAAATTCCAGTGCTAAATAGATATTCGCTAATTTAAAAGTGACAAACGCTTGTTTTTAATGATACAGCCTATATTATATGTCATTAAAAATAGTATAATCACTATGATAATCCTACAATCATCCTATTCTTTAATTTAAGAACGATATTTCCAAAGAATCCTCCTGACTAAAAATAAAGCGTACTACTATATAGATATTAATTATTTATAATCTACAATATTAATATTACAATCTTTCTTTATATACTTTCATATATAAGTATAAACAGTAAAATTAGATTTTTCGAAGTTTTTTAAATTCATTATTATATTGTCAGAAAGTAAATTAAAACCACCGCGTGTATTAAATTTAGCGAAATTTTTGTAATATATTTTTCTATAATTATATAAAACACCAGTTTTTGTAACCAATTTTATTTATAAATATTTATTATTTTGAGTGAGCTTACTTCACAATTTATATATTTTTCATATTAATATTCTAATGATCTATATTATCATACAAGCTTGTAGCCAGCATTTAACTTTTTCCCAATGGGCATCCCAACATCTGTGACAAAAAAGTTACTTCACCCAGCAGAGATTCCAAACGTTGCGATTTTTTATATAAAATATAAATTAATTAAGCACAACATTACCAATGAGTTTTCATTTAAATGCTTGTGAAATTATTTACATATACCACTGGGTGAGTATCAAATACCTTAGTCTTAAAACTGTTGGACAGATACACTGTCCAAAGGGGATTAAAATTTAACTGGTCAAGAGGAATAAGCTAAGAGACACTTGGGCTAAATTGGCAGATTTTGTTTGGCTAATTAAAAACAGCCAATATTATCAATGTGATTTTATGCTTGCATCTAATGATTTCAATTCAATTATATATTATTATATATTACAATTTTATACTATATTCATACCTACTATTTCTAATATATTATCAATACAATTCTATATATACTTTATATATACAATATTATATATATTATTATAATATTATATATTATTATTTTATACCTACTATTTCTACTATATTATCATTACTATTCACATCTATTATTATATTGTTTTATCACCTTAAAAAATATTGTTTTCTGGATAAATAGTGCCTGCAAACATTAAAGCAGGTAAATACATTTTTCTGGAAAGTCAGGAAAAGTTAGTAGATATTTATCCAGGTCAGTAAAAACTAAAAAAAATTATTACAGTATAATTTGTATTGCCATAATTCACAATATATTAAAAACATTTTAATTTTTAATTTTAAAATATAATATAGATATTTTACCATTTCTATGACAACAACTCCAAAAATCAGTCAAACTTTATTGAAGATTCTTCTGCAATATAAAATTGTGAACAAGAATAAATGCCTTTATCCAATTTTGATTTCATTTAAATCACAGGAAGCCGAAGTCTTTTTTAAATGCTAGTCACACTTTTTGATGCCTAAAAACTACTTTTTTGTGTTGAGGCTGAAAAAGCAAAGGTGCAGTTTTATTATTTAGTAACAGTCAAAGCTCTCTAAAAGCACTTGCAATTTAATTCAATATCTTTTATTCTAATTTCTTGGCAAATTTCAGCTGCATTCAGCTGTTCATTGTCAAAATCGGTCCTTTCCTTTTTTTCTCTCATGGAAATGACTATGTTGAGTGAGTTTACCAATTAGCTAACACACTTTACATGCACTGAGCCTTGTTTCGTGATTTCCTGAAATTTGAAAAGCACTCTCCAGTTAGGTAATATACATTTTTTGAAATGGTACTAAGACTTACCTATACAAATTATGTAAGTACAGTCAAACATTGTTATAGCAAACTGCTTGAGACTAAAAATACAGTGTTTTTAGAGGGTTCCAAATTTCTGTTTTTATTTTTTCAGCTTTGAAAATAAAGATTTTAATTGAAAAGTCAAGAAAATTATGAATTTGAGGCCATTTTTAAAAAAATAGTCTAGGTTTCATCTAATTAGTAATTTTACATGTTCCATTATTTAGTAAACTACAAAGCCTACTGATATTCAATCAAATGACAGAATTTACTTAGCATGATGACAGCAAACAAAAAGATGTTGCTTATTATTTTTCTTCCAACAAGCAGAAAGAAAAAAGTACATTCTCTCATTGCCCAATGATTTATCTTAAAATTTATATAATCAACAGGGGATGCTGGATATGTTGTCATCCACAAGCAGTTGTTGACTGCAGCTGTAAGTGGACAGGAAAAATATGAATTATATCTGGAAAGGTAAAGGATAAAAAACATGGAAAAGGGAAGGCAAATAAATGCATCTTCAGACCATGTTAAAGAACTGAAAAAAGAAGAGATGAGTTGCTTTGATGGCAGAACACAGTAATGTCAGTAAAATGATTTTTTTTACCTAAATTGAATGCCCTGCAAAAAATCAAATGAAATGTTGTAAGAAATTGCTAAAATTTAAAATCATAACTTTGTTTTTCTTGTGTTTGAACACTAATTTGAAAGTGTTTCATGTATATTTGTTATGCAACAAACAATCTATAAATTTGCAGAGTTTACATACTAAATGTATAACCCCTATGTTTTAAAAAGGTTAAATAATATTTATCTACTCTATTACAATTTTTGATCTCATCCATTATAATAAAATTGATTATACATTTTCACTATTTTATAACTTATTGCTTCTCTTAATAAAAGGCAAAAAAGTTGAAAATTTATTATTTAATTCTTAAATTAAATTTAAAAAGTTGATTTAGCAGTTAATTTGGTACAGTCATTTAAATTTTACTTTTATAATATTTTACAGGTATTTTTAAGTATCTATATTAAAAAAAAATATACCTAAATGATTATATGAATATATCCACATTGTAAATATTTTTACAGTTTGGTTTATTTCCATCTCACATTCCACAATTTTATTTCTTTAATTGAATTTAACCTTATGCTTTATTATGTGACTATCTTATCCATTTCAACATATTAAAAGTTTATAACTAAATTATTATTACTATTTTTTATCTGTTACAAAATATTAACTTTTCAAATATTTATCAATTTTTTGATAATCTAAAACTTTCATATTTGTATAATAAGTGGTTATAAATGTCAAATTGATTTCCAATGTTAACAAAAAGAAAAGAATGGATCAATTGGGTGATAAACACAACAGATTTATGTAAGGAGACATACAATAGATTTATAAATTGACACAGTAGATTTATATAATAAGTCATACAATAGATTTATAAAATTAATAACACATAGTAGATTTATATAATAACACAGTAGATTTATATAATAACACAGTAGATATATATAATGACACACAATAAATTTATATAATGACACACAATAAATTTATATAATGAGACACAGAATAGATTTATGCAATGACACATCAAATATTGTCATATAATCTAAATGCAAAATCTTTTATTGAATTATTAAAATTAAAATATCAATTACCAAGAAGTTTACACTACTTTTTGTACAATGATAAAATTTAGAGTATAATGGTAGAAATTGTAATAACTTTGAATCCAAAGAAATGTTTGAATAATTTGGCATTTGAATATCAGAAAAATGTTCAATACTTCATGGCATATGACAATATCATTGGGTTTAGTTAAGAAAGTATAGACTACTTTCTATAAATTTCAAAATAATTAGACCTTCAATTAATAAAAAGTAGTCTATACTTTGTAACTAAACAAAACTGTATAGTTTTATATTTTGATACACAATAAATTTATAGAATGGCACATCTTTTACGGCCTCTATTTTTGATGACATAAAATGGAATAGTTTTGAATTTTCGTCAATTTTAATTCTGTTGCAAAGGACTTAAATTAATTGTATTCAGAGAAGTTAAATTCTAATTAAAGTGAGCTAAATGAAAATTTAATAAAACATAATTCACTGGAAATTCTTTTAATTAAACTAATTTAATTTACAGGATAATTACATTATGCTCTAAAACATTTTGATACAAGTGAGTACAAGTGTAAATAATATTTACTGTTTTATTTGATATTTATCAGACTCCAATCAGATAAATATTACACTAAAAAATTGTTAAATAAAAAATAGGGATTTTTATCTCTTCTGATAATATATTTATACACAATAGGATAAGTAGAAATTTGACCAAAGTATAACTAAATTTTTACTTAAAAAATTACTGTTTATTGTTAACGATATCTCTTCCAGTTTAAAATGGCGGCTGGTGGTTTTGAGAAAACAGAAGGATGGATGCACCAAACACAGCATCAGCAACACGGTGACATGTGGCAGTCTTATCTATTACACGTTTGTAATTTAGATATTGACAAAAATCCTGCCTTCGTTCGTCAAACTAACATTATATGCACAATCGGTGAGTGACAACTGTCAAAGATATTTCTTTCAAATACTACCGATAGGAAATACTAATATTATCAGTTTATTAGTCACAACCCTACTCCAAACTAGTGTCTATCCTTTAATATAGTGACATTTGCATTAAATTAATTTGTTGTTGTTGTTGTTGTTATACAAATCGATCCGTACAAATTAGTCCTTAAGTAGAATATAATTATCTGATAGACATTGTTTGTAATGAGTCAAGAGCCTTTTATGATACACAGATTGTAAGAGTAACTTTACTGTTTAAGTGACTTACAGTAGTGACCTACGTTTACTGCCAACGGTGTTAATTGTTAAGTGGCGCTGAATAGTTTTTCATCACTGCTTCAATGATTCTAAATAAATAATAGGGAGTCCTAGATTTTAGACAAAAGAACGTCCTTCACTAAATTTAGATACATTTCTTTTATCTGGGTTTCTATCAATCTTCTACTGTAGGTTTAAAACTTTTCAGAACACCTTAGAGTCAGCTACTTAATAGGTATACCTTTTCAACTTCAAATTGGTCATAAGTAAGTTAAAATTAGTCATCGACAAACCAATTCAATTCATAATTGACCATTGTTGTGAAGTAAGTTCATATTAGTCGTGCTTTCTGCCTCATTGTAAAATGCTACTGGTTATGTAATTTCTATTTAGTCCAAGTAAATTCGAATTGTTTCGTTTAATTTTTAACCGTTTGGGTGCAGCATTTTTACATCACTAAAAGATGTTTGTTTGATTCCAATCTAATGAGCGTATTTAGGGATTATACAGGGGCTAATGTCCGATAGACTCAATCAGCACAAGTTATAAGTTGTGAATGAATTTGATGTCAACTTATAAACATCGCTTTCAAAAGGCGCAAAGATCAGTCAGCATAGTAGAAAGTCCGACTCCACGATGAATAAACCTCACAATATGTTTGGCCATTAGTCGGCAACTACGATTTATTCACAACGTGGTTTTTATAGGCGGAATGTCGAAAGTAATTTTCTCTTAACTTCTTGGGGGAAATGGCAGAACTATTGGCGGTAAACGATCAACCCACGGTAGTGTTAAGTGAATTATGCTTCGGCCTTAGTTAATCTCCTTCATTTTGGAAATCAGACTGATCCTCATTATTTACCAAACTTGTAACTTTTTCTCAATATATATTATGTGAAATGGCAGGATCTTGTCTTAATAGTGCTGTTAAAAGTCGACTAGATTAACTTGAGATCCAAATGCGATTTCGTGAACCACCACAATAACTGATCTTGTGACTCTCCACGAAAGTCGGATTCGAATTTTAAAGCATGAAATCTAACAGTGTTCGCCAGAGATAACACAAGAAAATGTTCGCTGGTTAGAAAACACGGTGAACTAGGTTTCGATGTCTCGTGAAGAAATACTCATTGTTTAATGTATACTCTATAAAGTATTCGCTGTTTACTTGCTCAAAACTCCTGAAATATTCATTGCATTTTGCTGCTAATTAACTAAAATATACATTTGAATAAATCGAATTTACTTTGACTAATTTGAACTAACTAACTAACTTACTTTATTTCATTATTAATTATTCTTCTGACATTCTGATATTCTGAAATTATTTTAAAATTCCACTGACTGACTAACTTGAATTTGCTTATGACTAATTTGAAGTTGAAAAGGTATAATATAATTTATTGAATAAAAAGTAGCTGATTCGTAAATGTTAGCCGACTTCTTCGCTTTTTGTCATTGGATTATGTAAAATCTATATTTTGTATTAGAAAAGTGATATGTACCTAAATTTAAACGCTTACATACAGTTACAATATGAAAACAAAATTGAACTGTGTTCTGTGGATGTAGAATTACGTCTTTCCGATTAATCAATACACATACCTACCAAATATTTGGTTACGTAATATTCAATATTGCATTATAGCATACTACTTATTTAAAAGTTTTCTTTCCAGAATCATTTAGTAGGTATGTGACACCTTTGATATCGTAATAATAATTATCTAGATCGGCAAACTTAATTAAATTATGTCCGAAATAAAAACTGACAGAAAGACAAAATGGTGAAATCTTGTTCGGCCCATAATTTTACAAATAGACCTGGGAAGTAGACAAAATGGGTCAATATATCTTTGCACAAGTAAGTTTTTTTAATTTGTATACACATTCATAACAATATGTTTTTCTGGAGAATTGTTTATGTAAGTCAATTTAATTTATTTTAATTAGCTTGCTATTGATTTGCCCGTTTTTATATCGGACACTGTCTTACGTATAAAACGTAGTAGTTTGCCAATCTATAGAAATTAATTACGATATCAATGTGTGACACTTATTATTTGTAAGAAGTATGTAAGATATTATCTCAATCGAATTGGAAGAATCAGATAATTAGTACCAGTCCGCTCGGCCAACATGCAATCGAAGGATGTGTGAAATTTTGATTGTAGAAACAGTTTTCCAAGATAAAAGTATACTCTACATAGTTTGAAACGAACAGGACCAACTCTAGTTTTTCGATGAGGTTTACCAGCAAATGTTATAAAATCATTCACTGGCCATTCATCGATTTCTGCGTTAGAAGAGTATCGTATGAAACGATTGGAAGAGATCAGACGCATGGACCCATGTTATGAGTCCAGTGATAACGAGAGAAAAGATTCAAAGCAAGCGCAATAGAGGTCTGCCTCAGATTGTGTCCTTGATGTTGAGAATGAAGGCAGAAAGGAGGCAAGTTCATCTGAACGAATAAAAATTGTAACTGCTGCTGAACATGAAATTGTATATTGTAAAATGGATATAATTTAAATTTTTGTGGAATTATGATGTGTTATGAATTAAAGAATTATGGATAATTTCTTTCTTTCAGTAAATACATATTGTTTAAAGTATGACATTGTAGGATAAAATATATTAGTTTAACCTCTGCTTAAAAGATTTCTAGGATATTAAATGAAACAAATGCGTATTACGTATATAGTAAATGCAAGATTTGAGCTATTACATGCTTATGTCTTCGAGTCTATAATTGTGTATTCTACAAGGGAAGATAGTTATATGCATTTCATTTATTATAATATGTTAGTGTTACATAATATTGGCATTCAATATAATGAAATGCTAGCTACTGCTTTTTGGTGTCCAAATATAATCGGTTTGTAAAAACTAATGAAGTTCACATTTAAGTTGTTATCCGCAAACCAAATTAAATTTTCACGGTCCAAAAAATATTGAAATAGTCGTTCTTCTCAATAAATATTTAAAAGCTATTACATTACCCAGTGGTCAGGTTACATGAATAGATGAGGTAACAACCCCCACTACAACAACCCACTGATTTAGATGTACTCTATAGCGTATTCCTCTCTTTCTCTGCCAGGTGAATCCTGTGATACGCCAGAGATTCTACAAGAGATGATTATAAACGGAATGAACATTGCTCGTATTAATTTAACTCTCGGAAGCTTCAGCGTTAGTCTCATTCTATTATTTGTCATGTCAAATTTCTTCAGATCATTCAAATCATTCCTTTAACGCTAATCACACGTTTAAATCTATTTCAGTACAACGCCAAAATTATCGAAATGATTCGAAGGATTGAGAAGTCTGTTCCCTTCAACAGGGAGGTTGCCATAGCCGTGGACGTGACTTCTCCAACTGTTCGAACCGGTTTGATTGACGGAGTAAGGGCGTCATATATTCACTTAGATAAGGTCAAACTACTCGCCAAAGTTTTAAAATAACACAATCAAATCATGTAACACAAATTATTCCCCACTACAAAAGATGCAGAGGTCTTTTTATATTTTAGATAGAACAAATGTGCGTGTGAAATTATGTTGCGATTATGTAAGGTTACCGTTTCTAGGCAACTGGTCTTGTGATAACAAATCTGTCTGCTATGATATCATATGCTTTGATACAATTATCGTGTAGGCAGACATTTTCACTCAATGTCCTTTTTTATAGTCCTTAATAATGATATTAAAAGTTCAACCAGACCAATTGACCTCAAAGGTTCCCCTGACACTTGCTACTAGTTCACTGGTAGGTGGATTATGCCGAGATCTTTTATTTAATGTATAAGATATCGACATAATCCACAGTACTAGTGAACTGGTAGCAAGTTTCAGAGGAACCTTTGAGGTCAATTGGTCTTGTTGAACTTTTAATAACATTATTAGTAACTATAAAAAAAACATTGAGTGAAAATGTCTGCCTACACGATAATTTACTTGTATCAAAGCATATGATATGATCAGAGGAAATATGTTAGTATCGAATGCGATAATTAGCTAGGTCGATACTAACATATTTCCACTGTTTATTCAGGTACTTTGCTATTCCTTGATTGTATCCACTCTTACCCATTTCCTCTACACTGCTCCCCTTCCTCTCTCTACCTTCCAGGATATAGACTCGGAAGTTCGCCTCACGGAAGGCCAAACAGTTTTTCTGACAACTGATCCAACTTACATGAACACGTGTACTGCTGAAACAGTTTGGATTGATAACAGTTACTTTAAAAATGTGATTAATGCCATGTCTATTGGGGATCGGGTTTTCATAGACGAAGGTGCGCTTTCGGTGATTGTCAGAGAGAAATACTTAAACAATGTTCGTTGTTTGGTGGAGCAGGGAGGTAAAACACTCAGCTTTGTGTTTAATATTATCAGAATAAATGTTTAATTAATATGATTTGTATATATAGGCCAAAACCCTCAATTGTTTTTGGTTTTGGTTAAAATCATTATCCATTTAATTTATAAATATGAAAGCTCTAATTTTATTTTGTTTTGAGATATTACATAAATAGACATTACGACCATGACAGTCTTCTAAATATTCTGAATTTATCCCAAAAATTGATATTAAACCTGTTTTGATGCACTTTAAAGACAAATCTTTAAAAATCGAGATACGCCACTTATTAAAAATAGGGACGATATGTTTTTTTCTTCATGAAGTAGGCTACTGTTCTCCACCTTTAATCCCGATAATGTTGTTCACTGTTCTGCTGTTATTTAATACGTTGAATTCAATTTGACAGGTCTCTTAGGAGGTAGTAAGAGAGTCCAGTTACCACGGTCAGGACTCTACAAATATGCTGTTCTTGAGAAGTATCGACAAAGTCTGCTTTTCGCTGTTGAAAATGAAGTAATGCTTTATACAATATTGTTATTTTTATACTTCATTAATCGAACGCATCTATGTTTAAGGTGGACATGGTATTCGCCAGTTTTATTGAATCTGGAGATGATGTCAGAAAAATCAGATCAATTCTAGGGAATGTTGGTCCGAGTATTTCTCTTATTGCTAAAATAGAAACAAAGCAAGCTGCCAGAGGGTAGGTTTTAAAATGCTGAATATTTCATGGAATCGTCTTTATACCATAAACACTTTTATATTATGTTTATTCATTTCTTTATTTCTTTTATTTCAGAGGGTGAGTCACAAAATAGAACAATTTGTCTTGTGTACATTGGTGCAAGGACTTCTAAATAGTAACACCTGAACATCTCACTCCTACATTAGTAGGCCGATATTTGCAACGAGAACCAATCACGTTGAAGAAGACAATCAACAAAGTACAAGTTTCTTTAACGTGATTGGTTCCCGTTGCAAATATCGGCCTACTAATGGTATTACTATTTAGAAGTCCTTGATTGGTGTGATGATTGATTGTGTTGTGTACATTGGTGTGATGATTAATTGTGTTGTGTACATTGGTGTGATGATTGATTGTGTTGTGTACATTGATGTGATGATTGATTGTGTTGTGTACATTGGTGTGATGATTGATTGTGTTGTGTACATTGGTGTGATGATTGATTGTGTTGTGTACATTGGTGTGATGATTGATTGTG